>CAEFZY010020807.1:0-22771 GCA_903066815.1 Brachyrhaphis roseni | reverse complement strand
TATATATATATATATATATATATATATATATATATATCTCAATCTCAGCACAGAACTGTAAGCCGATCTGTGTCTGTTTGGGTCAGTATGACAGGAAAAGCACCATAGCTGTGTTTTATTTCCCACATGCTGTCCAGTGTTTTGGACCAGCTGGATTTGGACTTCTGGTTTTCCTCAGCTACCAGTGATGTTTACATTCAGCTTGTTGTTGTTTCAGGTGAATCTTTCAGCTGGACGCACGATGAGCTCTGTGACTGACTGATGTTGAAAGATGCATACATTGACATAAAGTTCTGGTTTGGTCCACCTTTCTTTCCTCATTGTAGCTGCATGAGAAACCTTAATGTTCCCCAAATATTAGAGATCAGGAGTCCTGTCTGCTTCACTTTGGTGTCACAGTTGCCTTAGAGAACCAGATAATTAGCATAACTAATGTATCAAAGCACAAAAATATGGCGACTAATTCACTTTCAAGAATCTGATATAGAAGATAAAAACATTATGCATGTTTTTATACTGTGCAAACATAAAAATACAAGACTTCAGGATGTTTTTGTTTTTTCATGCTAAACTCTCCCTTTTTGGTAATCCTTAAACTTGCAGCACCTTTATTTTATTCAGCTGATTTCCTCCCACTTCCTCCTAAGAGGATGATTCACTCAGACTCGCTCCATCTCTCAGTATCCTTTATGAAACCCATAAATGATATTGTTGGGGCTTCTGTTCGGGCCAGAGAGGTCAGCCATGAGCGAGGCCAGTAAACGCGGGGTTAATCTGGTCTCTTCCAGATGTACTGGCCGAGTCAAAGGACGTCCGAAGGCTCCACTCGGACTTCCACAGAGCGTGATCTATTGTTCGTCTGTCAGCAGTGCCGTGATATATTCTATCCTACCCTGGTGGACAAAACGGACCTTGGCGATTATACAAGCGGGCCCATTGGTCCGCAGCATCGCCGGGCCGCTGAGTCTGACACCAGGCAGCTTGACCTCCAGGTCTCGCACTTCTTTGTTTTCCGCTGACCTCTGTTTCTTTTACCCCCACTCTGAACCTTAAACCTCCATCCTCCCCTCTCCTCCCTCTCTCTATGCCTAGTCTTCTTCTCCCACACGCTTTTCACACTCATACAAATAAAGAACTGGGGGCCCCTTCAGTTTATTTTATTAGCAGTTTGAAGGTCCGGCTCTTTACAGATGAGAGGAGGGAAAAATAATAGGAAGGAGCTTTAATTAGGGGAGTTATTTGGACTCAAATAAAACAACCGGGTCAACTGGGAGAGTTTGGTCTTTGATATGAGGACTTAGTCATCTTTGGGTTTGACCCTCATATCCATATAATAGATGATGAAGAGCTCAGAGTGCTGCTGAAGAATGGAGTGATGCTTTTATCAATAATCACATGGATGAGAGATCAGCTCTGAGCTCCAGCTCCAGCTGTGTGTCTATGCACACACACACGTGTTTGTTCAGTGCCAGGTGTGCCCCCCCCTTCCTCTGTGATCAGCCCGTCTTCGGATTGTGACATGCAATTTCCCTCTCCTTCACTTCCCCTCTTCCTCTCATCTGGCGACGGCCACTCCCTTCGGCTTTCACGCTGTTTACCAAACATGCCGTCGCCGTTTCTCCTCCCTCCTCCCTCCTTTTATTTCTGCTTCTGCACATGCATGTCTTTGTTTGCTCTCATCGCAGTACAAAAGGGTTCCCAGCTATCGCCAGCGCTGCAGTGTGAGACAGGAGGCCTTAAGTGTTGCTTGCTGGGGGGAGAAAATGAGTCCTGGGTGCTGGATGGAGCCAGGACTCCAGCAGGAGCCTCTGGAGGGGCAGGAACAGTAAAACAGGGGAGTTCCTGGGTATTAAACTGAATGAAACCTGCAGCTCTACCTCAGAGTTTACAGACTGGAGTTTCATCCTTCAAAACACACATTAAAAACAATTTTGGAATTCTACTAGAAAAGTACTTATCCCTTTTACAGATTTATACCGCTTTGCTGCCTTAAAGCTACAGTAGCTTTTATGAAATTTTGTTTTTTATAAATTTTGCTAAAACTGTAACTAAAGGATAATATGAGACAGATAATGTGTGAAGAACACCAAGCTCCTCTGCCTTCTTCCAGTGGTTCTATTGCCATCTGCAGAAATTCACAGAAATAACCAATCAGAGCCAGTAGGAGAATCTTTGCGCTGTCAATCATCCTTGTGTACACACTCATGCTCACACTCTTTCCCTTTGCTCTCTGCTGCGCTACAGCTCCTCCGCCACAGCAGAGCCTGCTGTGAATCCATAGGTTAGTTAGCATAGCCATGATTAAATGTGTTCCTGTAGCATTAGCTTGTTTCTCTCATGTTTTTCACAACTGCAGCAAAACAGCAATAGTGAGTTTGAATATGTTGTAGGGGGAGGGTGTGAGCAGCATGTACATGAGCATGATTGACAGTACTAAGAACTTACTAAGGGTCTGCACTGCGTCTATCTATTTTGGCAATAAGTTATTGTTTTATGTTGTCTGGAGGAGCTTATTTGGATTTAAAGTGACAGGAGGCCTTAAAACAGCTCATTCTGAAAGGAGCTCAAAACAGGCTAAAATGTTATTATCTAAGGATGATTTTGTGCAAAAAATGTAATGAATATATTTTGTATGGCCCATAGACCTATCCTAACCTGTACAAGGAAGCATAATAGGCCACCTTTAGAGGTGGCAAAACTTTAAAATGAATATTTGAGACGCATTCAGTCACTAAGTTAAAAGATGAACAGCTGAACCATCCTTTCCATCTAAAGCTGCTCTGCTACAACCAGCTGGTAATTCACTTATGCCACTAAATGTTGAACTTCCATAACACTGAAGACAACAAACTCCTCAGTCACACAACTTTATTCCGCTGTTCCTCCAGAGGCGGCCATCTTTATGAGCCGATTTGAGCTTTGCAGCCCTTCTGCCTTGTAAAATCATACGACCGACTCAAAGAGATTTGGATTAAAAATCAAGTAAAAAGGATTTACGAGCTGGGCAGATGTATTTCTGTCGGTTTCTACGATGGGTCAATACGAATGTTTGACTCAAAGGGATTAACTCTTTATCTGTAAACTTTTGCAGCAGTCACAGTCAAAGGGCGGCGGCGAGGAGCGGTGCTGATGTGGTGATGGGCGTGCTGCTGGCTGAGATGTAGGTATTATAAGTGGCTTGCTCCGGGATGACCAAGTAGGTCAAGAGAATCAAGGCGGGAGTGAAGGGGCTCACAAAGCTGTGAGGGGAAGGTCAAGCGTGAAATCCCTGCCCCCCTCCTGCTGCTCTGACCCCCCAGGGAGGATCTCCGGACAGGCGTTGTGGTTATCAGTGTTTGATGCACTGCTGCATGGCGGCCATGTGTGGTGCTGGAAAATTCATGATTAAGATGTAAAAGCATCTGAAATGCAAATTTTGGGTTTGAAAAGTTTCAACTTTTAAATACAGAACACAAAAATATCTGCTAATCTCATCTTAATCTGCATGATTGAAACATATTATTTAGTCTAGAAAAATCCTTCTCAAATAGATATAAAAAGAAATTTTGTTATAATGAATTAAATAAATGCATCCAGTCTTACAGAGTGATCAGATGCAAATAGATTTATTATTAGCTTATATCCCATTGTACTTAATATAGATGTACCCAAACCGCTCAGCTAGCTTCACTTCAGGACAGTTTTACAATCAGCACATGTGAAGCTGTGAGAGCATCCAGCTGAAATCACTCTACGTCTTTATGGCTGATTGCTGTAAGCGAGACGTTTCTGCTGGAAATTATTGTTTTCTTGTGTCGTGATTACCTCCAAAGAAAAGCCATCATCGCTTCGCATCAAACTGCTCCGCATGCAGAAAGCTGCAGCTAAGAATCTGGATCTCCATGACTTCACTGCAACCAAGACGGTCCAGAAAAGGCCAGAACAATGAGACTGCTCCAGCACCACCAATGGAAAATCCAAAGTGAAATATGGATCAACTTGCATGTATATTTTAATACTTTTACTTTGGAAAGAATATATATATTTGACGGCATGGCTAATTAGAACAACAATGTGCCCACACTAATATTCATCATTAGTGAATATTAGTTTTACTGCAGTTGATGCCACAACTGATGCACATATGATGCATAATGCTAAAGGTCCCACATGGGGAAGCAGTAATATAATAATTCAGTTTCCAGTTTGATGCATTTACACTCATAAGTGATTGAAGTCAAGCTGAAGAGACTCTTTGTGGAGTCGAACTCTATAAGGCTAAACATCCTGCGTGTTATAGGAAGTAAATTAATGTGAAGTTTCAGGAGTCAGTTTGGATGTTGCATTTATTGTTTGGTTGTAGTTGGTAATGTTACCAGCAGCCTGATTTAATATTAACTGTTTATGAACTTGATTTCTTCCTGTGTCAGCATATATTCCATGTTGGCTAAAATCAAATCGTCCTAACGAAGACACATCTCTGAATACTGAAATGTTTCTAAATTTTCCAAAATGTTTCTTAAAAACTCAAATATTTGAGAGTAGAGTGAATCTAGACAGAGACTGCACAAAGATCAGTCATCTTTATGAAAAAAAGATTTGATTTACAACTTTCAAGTATTTCATTATGTAATTGTTTGGATTTTTGGTGAGAATCTGACTGATAAATGAGACAAATCTCACCGAACTTCTTTAATTGTGTTCTTTGTGCACATTCCTGTCACACCCTGTCGCCTTCACGTCACTGCTGCACAGTGATGCCCTCTCTCTCCTTTCTCGCCCTCTGTCCACCCCAGCGATCCTCCCACACCCACCCACCTCTGGTAAACACTAACCACGGCTCAACGCTCAAATGGCATCACTAATACAAGCTCTGGTGCCCGTCGTGTTAATTGTTATGGTTTTAGGGTGTTTCATCTGTTCACTGGACATTAATCACTGAAATATAACAACATTAAATCAGAAAAAGCTGGAAAATTTGATAAAAGTGCAGGTGATTTCTTTTGCAGATCAATCATTTTAGGTATTTTTGAACCAAAGGTTTGGATTCTGAAGCTGAAAGTTTGTATCTGACCAGAGTTTATTGCCTGGAAAGTGTCAGGGAACAGTTCTTTTGTTTTGTCTACTTAAATAAATGAATTATTTGATTAGCATTTCCTTAAAAGTCAGTAATTTTTTTCAAACTATACGTCTGTTTCCACGTTATTCACTAGTTCTGTGGTTATTGGTGAAATGTGACTTTGTTGCTTGCAGTTTCCGTCCTCATTTTGGTTTCCAGTCAATAAACACATTTAGCTTGTTTAGGTGCTAAAAAACCCATTGGTTCAGAAATCACTCTTATATTCAATATTCAATGATTGATCAGAACTTACTAAAACCTGATTTAGCAGTTCTGAGCTTCAAAAATAGTTGCAGTAGAATCAAAATTTTGCCTGAATTTGACTTTTAAAGTCAAATGTGTGACTGACGTAGTTTCATTTCTCGATACTGATTTTAAACTGGCGTCAGCATGATCTCACCCTGTGCTATAAATTGAGACCCTCCTAAGTTCACAGGATAAGATCTGTGCAACACTCAACAAAGGAAATAATCACTCAGGATTAGAACAGGATCATGACTCCCAGTCATGGGACCAGGATGAATTAGGAAGCGACGGCTGGAGCTGTGAATGGAGGGAAGGAAGTTTCTTTTGTCTTTTATGGATCTGCAGAGTGAGAATGGCCAACTTTCTTTGCTACTGATTAGTCACATTGAAAATCATTGAAAAACTGAGTATTATGCACTACTTTGCTGATGATGTTGTTTTATGACTGAGAAAGACAAAACTGCAGAGACAGTGATTCACGCTGAGGTTGGGCTACAGGACTCAGTAATGAGGGACCAGGAACTTCTTTGAACCTGTCAGTGATCACTTGTATGTGATGACAGCGAGGAAGCTGTCACTGACCAATGTCCAGCATCATTTCAGCGTTTCTTTGCCTGAAGTTTGACTTTGCAGGACTGGTTGTGTTTTGAATATATTTCATGACCTCTCGGACACAGAAAGGTCAACGAATCAACCTGAAATCAAGTCAAGATCAAGGGCTGCGTTTTATCTGTCATACTACGATGAGCTTTTAGGTTTGAGTTTGAATGAGGTGAAACGTTTAGAGTCTGTGTTGAAGTCACTTGGTGAATGCAGTTTGTTGATTTTAACTGTTCCGCAGAGATAAAAGATAACTAAACTGTCACTATTATACTGACCTTTTTCTTATTTAGACGAATGGTGCACTGCAAAACATTTGAAGGTGGTTTAACTTTGAGAATGAAAGTCTTCCTGCTGCCTTGAAAAAGCTATTTAAATCAACAAGAAAATTGTTTTGGTTTTAACTCTGAAATTAAAGTTTGTGAAGTTGATTTAACAACAAGAGACCATTTGTCCAAACTGTTATAAATTTCATTCATCTTGAATTGTGAGTTTCAAGATTAATGAAAGCATTAGTATTAACTTAATGCTGAAATTTAAACCAAATAATTATTTCACAATATGCAAAACAACTGTCAAATAGTTAAAGAATGCATATTTCTCTATTACTTTCACTCACATTATAAAGCTAAAATAACTACTTATTTTACTTTAGAATAATTTAAATTCTTGCATGAACAAAATGTCTGATTTTATAATGAATTTTGTTAAACGTTGCAGTGAATTCTGCTCAAAAACATTTGGTTTAATAGAACATTATCCTCAAGATTTGCAAACATTAAAATGAAAATTTTCCTTAATAAAACACAAGAGTCAGATCAATGTAACGGACTTCCATCTCAGGATACAAAAACGTGCCGCTAAGCATTCTGGGAAATACTTCCCACTCCTGTCTTTTTCTTCTTTCAGTTTTTATGTGCTAACCTAAAAACTTTAGTTTACTGAATTTTTGACAAAGGCATAAAAAGTGAACAAAACTTACTACTGAAAGTTTATCTTTCACAAACTCACACATTTAGGTTCAAAATCTAAAACCTGCTAAATTTATTTGACTTGAAGAGTAGAAGATAGCAGACACAACTGAATGCAGCTCAAATGTTTTACAGTGCATTTAGAGAGGAGTGGGACCCTCACAGCTTCCTACATCCATGCAGTCACTGTAGTGAAAGTGTTTATTAGCTGGTAGGAGGAAGGTCTGTTGGCAGAGCGGGCCGAGCCGGGAGCCGCTGCCCCTCCCGGGGGTTCGAGCAAAGAGGATGAAACCTGTCATTAGGGAGGTGAGAGGAAGAAAGCTCTCGGTGGGGGGGGGGCATTGTCCTGGGGCAGGAGGGTGGGATGGCTCTTTAGTGCATCAAATAACACGGCCCCTGGCAGCCTTTGTTGCAGAGTGAAAGCGTCCAGTGGTGGCGGCGGTGGGGGTCACAGGGGTGAGGGGGCAATCCTGAACATTGGTCAGTGGGAGAAAGGACTCTGTGGGTGAGGAGGGGAGAAGGATGGGGAGAGAACGGGGGTGGAGGGCTTTTATACAGTTGTTTTCCTCTTCTTTGTCGACAGGTCATGCAGAAAAAGCTTGTTTGTGTTCTGAAACTCTCTTCCCAATCCACCAAACATCAACACGTTTAATTTGTTTCAAACATGCATCAGCATTTCATGTTTATGTCTTTGTAGATTCCAGTTGTTCTTCCTGCTGCAGTGGGTGAAAAGAAAAGTTGACATGTATACTGAAGCTTAGCGCAGAGTCAGGACCTTTCACTCATTCAGGGCATTTTAAGGGGACAGGTCACATACATAATGGGAAACGGACAAAAAGGACCAAAAGCTTTCCTCTTTGCTGGAGGTCGTGCATAGCGACTGGATGACAAATCCGCCACAGTATATCTGGATGACGGCTTAAGTTGGGAACTCACTGGCCACCAATTTCACTTTTGGTTCCAGAACCAAATCAAAGAAACAGCTGCCAGAAAATAAATGAACATATCACTGTAACTCCTGCAGGTATCGCTATGGATGACATTCTCTCCACCCCAAGCATCATTCAGCCACTTCTTTGCTAACGGTGCATGTTCAACTTAATATGTCAAAGCTGTTCTCACAGCCAGAGCAGCTAATAAACTGATCAACCGGAGCGATTACTGACTTCATTAGTGGCCTTTCATCCGATCCCAAAGCGCTGATGAGTTTAGAGCGCCAATAAAACCGCCAGGTTGTGACCTTAATGTTAAGGGACCTCTGCAGAATGAGAGGGGACAGACGAGGGTCAGCAACATCTCACACTTGTCACACCCTGGTGTCAAAGTGTGTTTACATCACTCTGCTTCATGAGAGTGATGAAACCAATCTATGAGAATCCCAAGTCAAGTCAAATTAGACCAGTTTGGGTCTTTTGATTTGCTGCATGAAAACAAAATGAAAGCTGACAATCAGACCATAGAAAAGCTTTGCTTCATTTAGAGTAATTAAAATGATCCTGCATGAGACAAAAACAATTTACCTGAGCAATAAAGTCTGACTATTAATATCTGATTAGTGAAAAAATTATGCCACACACATCCTTAAAGATAGGGAATCAAGATATGCTATGATCTTGTAATTTTATTTGTATTTTATTTTATTCTACTGCAAGTTTGTGTGAAATGTAGTACATAGTGGGCTGCTGGCTAGCACAGTTGTTAGCTCTGTTGCTATGCAACAAGGGGTTCCTGGGTTTGAATCCCAGCAGGATTATTACACACCAAAAACTGTTAGTATAATCGGCCTTCGGTCAACTTACTTATCTCACTGAAACTCATTTTTACTCATTCATATGGAAACAATTCATATTTTTTGCTTCCATCTTTAATTGAGTCATTAGCAAGTTGTGGCAAATTTACAGTGAGTGTAGTTTTAATATTTTATGCATCATATTTTCAGAATTTTTGTTTATACAGAAAGTTTGCACAGATTTGAAGCAGAAGGAGGTTTTTTTGTTTTTTTTACCCACCACACATTTGTGTCACAATGCTGTTAAAATTATGTTCAATGAATTTTGAGGAAACACAATAATATTCATCTAATCTAATACGGAGTCCAACATCTAAATCTTAAAATTTAAATGTTGTAAAACAGTAAAATTACCCATTTGGAACATTACTGAGTCTAATCTTTTTTTTTTATTTGTTTATGTGTGAATATTGGAGTGTTTTAGATACGGAAAAGCAGAAAGTTGTGCCCCGAAGCAGAAATCAGACCAAACAGAAACGGTGACGCCCGTTTCCTCCTGCAGTTATTAGTTGGTACAAACAGTAAATCTTCCACTAAAATCCTGGTTAAAAACCAGCAAGTGACTCTGGAGCTCATTATCAGCCAGTTACTTTGTATTGCTTTGGTGTGGAGCTTTTTTTTTTTTTTTTTTAAATGAAACTAGTGATAAATTCAGATTGCAGTCTGAAAGTTAGAATTTCACAGCTGGAATATTGAAATACGATGCTCTTATTTTTTTGATGCCAGAACAACTCTGAGTTCGAACTTTCCTTTAGGAGCCTGTATAAAACCAGATGTTAAGTGACAATCTACTGGTCAGAATGAATGTGTGTCCAGACACTTCTAGCAATCAGTTTCTAATTAAAACATAAAGCTGGATAAAAGTTACAAATACGTATTTTTATTAACTTCTGTGCCTGATGTTTCTCTGAAGTTGTGCTCTTGATGTTTTCACCTTGGTAAAGCCATAATTAGCGGCTCCTGGTGGGAAACATCAATTAGCTTTTTTAGCAGGTTTGCATGGAGCTGTAAAAAAAAAACTGGACATATACACGGCTTTTAAGTGTAAAAGGGCATTACAGAGGTGAGCAAATTAGCCCCAGGTCTCAGTGTGACGGCGAAAAAACTGCTACAAGCTGCTTTTGGGGGAAAATGGAGGGAAATACGAAAAGGAGGAGGAGAAGGAGGAGACAAATCACTTTCCCTGCTGACTTCTCAGGAGGGAGGAGGTAAAGATCACAGCTCCAGCAGCCGTCCGTCTCTCCTCCTGGCCTTTTGAAAGAGGACCTGGGGTTCCCTCCTTTAACCCTCTGGTTGTTAAAGGCACTGATGGATGGCTTCATAAAACCAAATCCATCCTTCATTCACTCTACTTCTTATTTCTAGGAAGAGTTTAGCTTATCTGCCGGTATCTCTTTAAAATAAGAATGCTAATTAGATTTTTTGGCTCTGATTTTTTCTATCTCTGTGTCCATCAGGGGACAGATGTGGAGGCCTTCCTTTCCCAGGATTCCCCAGGGAGGGTGTGGACAGGTTTTACACCCTGCAGCAGGAGGGAGGAGGCAGAGGGACGGGCGGCTCGCTGTCCGAAGGGTCAAGTATTAGGAGTTAAGTGATGCATAAGTAATGCTTTGTTTGGACTGATCTGAGGGAAGGAAATTTACTTCGTTTGTCTGTAATGAAGTTATTTTTTTCCCTATGAAACAGAATTTTTAAATATAGATTAAAGGCAGAAAAGGCTGAGGGTTCATGGGAAACGAGCTGAAAGTCAAAAAAAATCTCCAGATGTAAGTGAAAGAATCAGCAGATTAATGTAGAACATTGTTTTAATGACTGAAACTGAGAGAGTGAGAACATCTTCAGGAGGCTGGAGAAACCAGGTCAGACAGAAAAATCAGACATCAGGTCATTAGTCAAACTTCAAACATGATTTTTGGACACATTGTTATCCATCTTTATGTGTTAGTCATACAGATTTCTAAAGATTTACTTTCTGCTCAGGAGGTTTATTCAATATTCCTCAGAAAATAACACATTTTTACTAGAAGTTAAGTGAAAAAGTCCATCTTTAAAATGAGAAATAAATTCACAACATTTATATTTATTGTAGAAATAAAACATATTATTTTTATTCTCAAGTTAAAATCAGCTGAACATACCTAAACTATACTTAGTTTTTGTTTTTTTTGTCTAGCTCTCTGAAGGTTCATTACCCAAATATTTTCAACTATTTGAAGCATTTTACTCTGAGTCACTCAGAGAAACAAACTGAATCTATTTTTATGGTTGACTATTTGCTGTTTGTAAAATACAAAATGATTCCTAAAGAAAAATGTTCAGCTACATGATGAAGCATCTCTCAGGTCCTTCCAGCTCTTTGTTTCATTTCTTTGCTCTTTGTAAAACTTTTACATGGTTTGTCCACTGTAAATAGATTTATTGCTCTGATTTTCATTTTTGTTGATACTTTCAACACAGTGTTGTCATGGTAACAGGTAAAGTCTAGACCTTGGCCTTTTCTGGACTGCCAGCTTATCTACAGTGTCCCTCACTGGCTCGCACATTTTTATTAGAATCAGGTCATATTTTGGACATTTCTTGACTGTTCAAATAATATAATGGTTTTTTTAATGCATAAATACACATGCATATTTTGTACATTTAAAAAAAAGAAGAAGATCCTACTTATTTTGCACATTCCTTTTTGTAAGTTGCTCATAGCATCACAATGTAATTTTGCCTTTACTGTACAGTCTGTCATTCTCTACTGGGTTTGTTTTTCACATATTTTAATAGTTTAACTTTGCTGCTGCTACACCTGAATTTCCCTCCCACTTTGTGGCGTATTTATGTTATATTTTTATTACATTTGTTTGTTTTAAGTTCAAACAATCTACTGCAGTTTTTCCAAAATGTTGCTTGATCTTTGATTCTTCAGTCAAAACCAGGTGAAAGAAACAATTCTGGTGCACATTTTCTTTAGAGAAAACTTTCCAAATATAATTTCAAATTCAGAGATACTGGTTAGACTTGTAGTGATAAAAATTACAATCTTATGTTGCTGCAACAAAATGTCACAATGAAAGTTTATCTGCTCCAAATAAATGTCTTCCAGGATTGATGACAGATTTCCCTGTTGATCACTTTTTATTTTTCCTGCAGCCATTTCCAGTCAGCTTTTCTTTTGTTTTGGACAAAAGTTTCCCGGTCTACACAAGGAGTTTAAAACATTTACCTCCCAGCTGCTAAACTCAGAGAAACCTGCTGATCATTAGCTCTTTCCCTCGTCAGCCGGCCGGAGTGGCAGCTCTCTGTGGTGGCGCTCACAGAGGCCTTTCAGACCTTGTGGCTTCCATAGCACAGGCGTGAAAATCGGCTACATTTAATCAGCCATGGTGGAGAATTTAAAGAAAAGGATCAAGAGAGCTTTGTCCTAATGGATTGGTTACAGTTTGGGGGTCCAGCACACCAAGTTATACCTTGTTAAAGGCACATCACTGCGACAGCATAACTCAAAACACATGGTGTTGCATTTAAGCGTTCTCTCTCTCTCTCTGGGTAAAGGAAGAAATTGATTTTGATATGTTTTTGTGGTTCTTTTTGACATTTGAGGGCCAAATTTGTGCAACAGTGATTTCGATTGACTGTCAAGGCAATCACTTTATCCGTGCTCCAAAAAAACAGAAAATTAAAGAATAAGTCTGTTTTTGTGTCTCGGAAGAACATCAAGTGACTCACGTATACAGAGGGTCAATTCTTTCAGGCTGTCTGTACATTAAAATTTCAAGCTTACGGCCATGGCAATTCTTACCAATACAGTAAGGCCATAGAAGAAGTAGGCGACATTCAGAAAGGGCCCGCGCAGTCAAACAAAGCAGTAAATCAAGTGCCTTGACACATGCTCACCAGACAGTTTGCCGTTTGTCACAGAGCCTGAATGGAACTAAAAGCAAAGTTGTGGACGCATCGGGGTGATCGGCATTGCTCAGATACAGCACAAGGGGCCTTTTCAGACAGCTGCAACACTGATTACATTGTGTGAAGGCCAATCAAAGGGGAAAATGACGAGAGCAGCCATGCCGGACACACACAATGCACAAATGGTGGCAGGGAGAGGTACATTTTGGGATGCAGTCTCACAAATGGGAAACTCTCAGGAAGCCTTAGCAGCTTTGTAAAGTTGAAATCAACATGTTTTATGAAAAAGGTGACAAATAACAATCTCTTGCTGTCACAAAGAGCAATAAATCAATCAATTACATAATAAACTAAAATCAATGATTTGTCATTTTTCTCTTTTTATCTCCCAATTTCTACCAAAAACAATCTTTTTACAGAGACTTTATCATTAATCTTATTTGTTGCTTCAGTTGTTTTGTTAATTTATTTTGGGTATTGGACATATCCAGTGTTAAATGTTAATTTGAATTTAAAGTGTATTGATCTTTGAGAATGTGTTCTTGCATTATTATGCCATCACCATAATATTACTGATTGAAAATCATCTCAAAACAACAATAATATTACTTATTGCAATAACTTCTGCACAATTTATCATCCAGGAAAATGTATTATTGTGACAGACCTAATTGGGACTTTTAGTTCCGTTTTATCAGCAAAAGTATTTTCTTATCTTAATCAAAAAGATTCTCATGTGCACTTGTCATTATATTTAATGGTTTTCATCAGTCAGTCTGCTGTACTACAAAAGAAAGACAAAATCTTGATTTGCATTGAAATTATCGTTTAAAAAAAAGGTGCCAGAATAAGTGAGAACCGTTATTTACATGTGTAAAACATTAAACAGTGGAGAACCTTTCTTGGAGCGACTGGCCAAACAAAATTACTCCAAGAGAGAATCAGTGCCTCATGTTGGAGGTCACAAGGGCCCAGATAGTATTATCTAAGGTACGACAGGTCTCAGTTGCCTCAGTTAGGGTCAAAGTTCATGCTTTAACAGAAAGAGAGAGAACATCTCACACCCGTCGAATAACATGTTGATAATTCTTCACGACATTTGGTAAAGGTGGAACAATTTGGAAGCTGTAACATCTGACGTAAAACTAGTGGAGCATTTCAGACAAAGAGCATCATACCAACAAACATGGTGATAACGGTGCAAAGGTCTGGAGCCACTTTGTTCCTTCTGCACTCAGATCAGCAGCAGGTTGAATCAGTTAAGTATCAGCAGTGAGCATGCAGAACAGAAAACAGGAAAAGTAATCAAAACAGCCACAGACATGTTGAGAACCGATGTAAATACAAAGAATAATGTTAGGTGAATGTGTATTTAGTAGTTATCCAACCCAAACTAACAGCTTTGATATCTAAAACAAAGGACAGATAAATAAAAAGAAAATGAAATGAGTCTCAGTCTCTTCTCTAGCGGCGTGAACTAACGAAGTGCCACATGAATCAGAGTTAAAACCACTTTATGTTGGTATTTTATGATTTTGAGATTACATATGCAGATGACAATGACATTTATATTTAAATATACATACACAGACCTCTCTTTGCCCAAATACTTCATGTATTTTTTTTTTTTAATTAATACTTAAATGAGATTATATCTATCAGCAGATCAACTTGGGGAGTTTCTAGAGGCCCTAAACTTTCTGTTTAGTTTTTAAGGATATAATATACTTACTTTTGCAGGCAGTTTGGAAATGATTGTCTAACAGTCTGCGGATTTACATTTTTAATTATTTTGTTTTTGTTCTTTTCTGACATTTCTTTCTCTACTTGGAACAAACTAAAGCTGAGCAGTCAAACTGAACTGAGGAGTTCTGAAAACATTTGAAGAGAATTGGAGAAGGAATCTGTTCTTCATGGTTTATCACTATTGTCTTTTTTCAGTTGTAATTTTCAGTTTTTATGTTAGTGAACCAGAACCAAAATATGAACCAAATATGTTTTAATCTGGAACAAACTTCCAGAAAACTGAAAAACAGCTGGAAGGATAAAAACCCACCTGTGTGGAGTTCCCTTTAACTAATAATAATCTGAATATTGATCAATATATTTGATCTATATTTGATGATGATTATTGTTAATGACTTTAATAATGGTTTTTGACTAAATGTAATGTTTATTCCTTGTTTCATAATTGATTACTATATTATGATTTTATTGTTTAAAGCACTTTGAACTTATAACATGTGCTTTACAAATAAACTATTTTACACTTGTATAAAATGACTACAGTCTCTTTTAGCTTATTATTGTTTTGCATATTTCAGCAGGTTGCTCTTCAAAATGATACCTGTTGTCTCAACTTTTGTTTTTATAGAGAAATAAAAACAAAAGTTGCATAAATAAGCATAATTCATGAATTTCTGATGAGAAACCAGCAGCGTGTCGTTCTGTGTTGTGATTAATCTGCCGCAGTGCTTTTCTAATGAGATTGATGTTCCTACATGTTACTCAAGATAAACTCAAACTTTGATCAAATAAGTCTTAAACACTCTGAGTTGGTTTGACTGTCTGCACCAAAAGGAAGATCTGTTTTCTATGAAACAATTTTTTAATCCAGTAAAATTTTGGTTAAAATGCTCCAGCAACTAAAGCAAAAGCAACACTTCAGGGAGTGATAAAATGTGCACAACCATGAGAAAAGTTACAAAACGGAGGTTGAAACATCCTTAATGGTCGGTAATGAGGACCAGACATCAGATTGTCACTGAAACATTTAAGCCTCATTTCAATGGTGCAGATTTAAAGCGAGTGTTATTTACAGAGATGCCAAACACACGCTGACACCACATTAAACAGAGTCAAGGGGCAAACGACAAAAACACATGGCACTGACAATCTGTCACTGTCACACTCTTCCGTCTCTTCTTTTCTGTCGCTGACGATGACGACGACAATGACGACAACGCTGACAAAAGCAGCTTGTTGCTTTCTGAGGCCGAACAGAGGCTGTGAAAGCTTCGCCAGCTGGGACGGCTCTCTGCGAGCGTCCGGCGAAGATCTTTTAAAAGTCAAAGTTCCTCTGCAGAACTCACCGTCTCTCTGTGAGGGTCTCCCTGTAACACAAAAACACACGTATCTGGTACCTACGTACCAAGGATCAGTTTGATCAAGTGCCCCACGGGAACCGGAGAGAGTGTTTGGCCTCCAGACGTCCTAAATGCGACTCAGTGTGCGTGTGTGCGTGCGTGTGCTTTTGTGTGTGCCCGTCCGTGTGTGGGAGGGCTGCTGGAACAGGGGATTTTTTGTGTTGGGGAAGAGAGAGGCTTGGGCACTTCATCTTCTCTTCTGTGCACTGCCAAAAAGGCCATAGGTCAAAAGTCAGGGCGATTGGAGAATTCCGTGCTGCATGCCGACAGATCGGGTTTCCGAGCGGGGGGAGGGTCGCGGAACACCCTGGAGGGTTAGGTGCTTGTGTGTGCATGTGTACATGAATGCATTTGTGCATGCCTGGCCTGCATGCGCATGTAAGCGTGTTTTGTTTGGGCAACCTTTTTTTTTTTTTTTTTTAACATCTCATTGCAGGTTTAACACTTGGAGACATTTGGAGCTTTTTATTGATGTTCGGAAACATTTGGAACCCAAAAGTCTCGGCTGCCGCAGCTGTAAGACATCTACCTGGAAAAGTTTAGCTCCAATTTTGGTTGATTGTCTTTAAGAGGATTTAAATCCTTTCACGAGGGCTACAAATAAAAGATGCTTTTTACTTTTTTACAATAACAAATAGATTGGATAGACAATCCTGTATTGTTTTGACTAAACAGAATGATCCTTAATGCAGATTAAACCTCCTGTCTAAATTTGCACAAAGATTCTTTTTTACATCAAAGTTGATAGAAAAAAACCTCCAAAGCTTTCCTGTCAATAGAAAGCAACAAAGAACCTCCAGAGGAATCCGCGGCTGCAGAAGTCTCTTTATAACTAACTGGGACTTTTAAAGCTTCGCTCTGTAAAGGTTTAACTGTCAACTCTGCTGCAATCAATCCACAACTCCAGCTTAAACATTTAGCAGAAGGTGAAGTGGTTCCAGTGCAGACCTCAGCAAGCGGCAGCTCCCATTGTAGCCTTTTGTAAGTGATCATTAACGAACATGTGCTCCGGGGCCTCCGGTGGCTCCCGGGGAGCCCGGACTGATCACCACAGCTGTGTATCCATTGTACTCGCCCGCAGAGACAAAAAATAACACAGGACCTGGCTATGTGCTGGAATTTATTGTATTTATTTTCCGGGGCGTAAACATGCAAAGGTTGAGCTGAACAGCAGGGTGAGGAGGCAGAAGGAGGCGCGATGAGAGAGACTTTTTAAATCTGAAAAACAGGTTGCTGATTCTTTAAAGATTCATTTTGGCTTCCAAGTGAAAAATGAATCATTTCAGAGAGAATATGTTGTTTTTGTCAGGTCCTAAAATGATTGATGTATAAACCTAAATGTACAAAACACACAGCAGACTCCACAAGTGGTTTACTAATCAAAGATGAAGTTGGTATATAAAGATATATAAAAATATATATATATTTATCAATATATTGGTATATAAAGTTTTTATCTTATATAAAGTTTTATTTTCTTAAACACACTCCACTAAAATAACTACATATTTTAATAGTTCACATTAATTCATTACAGTATAAACCGTCTTGGCATTAGACCTGAAGCTAATGGTTTTTGTCATCTTCACTCTTGGAGACGATCCACAGATTTACGTTCAGGCAAAGAGAATTAAGGCTTTCGCTGTAATGCTCCGCTTGATGTATAAAAATAAAACATTTTACTAGAAATGGATTTGGGTTTATTTGAAATATAATGGGTGCAGGGATGGAAAAGAAAGGGAAAAAGTAAAACAAAAAAGAAAGGGGCAGTGGAGGAGAGAAAGAAAGATAAAAAGAATACAAAGATACAAGTAGTCTGCTTCTACACCTGCAGAAATAGAGGGAAAAACCAAAGTATTGAGAAACCACAGCGACAAACAACATATGCATATATAATAACAACAACATCACAGAAAAGTGCAGCTGGTTCAAACATCAAAGCTCTGCAAACGCCAGCCAACAGAAAGCCAAGCAGCATTTCAACTTCCAAGTTACATTTTCTACAGATTATATCACATATGTTCTAAGAAACAAAGAACATTTTCTTTGAATAATTTCGAGTTACATTCAAAAATCTGTAAATACTGAACGGCGGACAGGTGAGGATGGACACATCAGAACTACCTTTAACAGACATAACTCTCAGTAGCTGTTTTCTGTTTGTTTTTATGGTTTAAAGGTCCTACCACAACATCTCAGTCAGGTTAATGCTTGGCCTTTGACTAGACCATTGCAACGCCTGATAGTCCTCTGTGTTTTATTGTCTACTCTTACTGCAGAAGGTTTCTGCTTCAGCCCTTTCAAAGAAAACAATTGTTCAGATCAATTGTTCTATCATGAACTTTAACATTAAACTGAGGCATGTAGAGTCTGAGAATAAAATGTCATCTTTTAACTTATTCACCTCTGATTTCCCAGTAATTCTTTATCTTTTCCTTTCTGCAGTTAGAGCCAGATTACATTTATGGATTCATATTAAAACCCAAAGTTACAAAGCATTTAGTTATTGCTAGTAAATCACTGAGATCTGAACCAGATTTGCTCTTAGTTCTCTTGTGGTTATTTTTTCTGTTGGTGCTTGCAGGACTCCATACATCCACACACAAACAGATAAACTAAAGCAAACAACAGAAATTCAAAGCTCTGTGTGAAAACAAGCTTGACATTTAGCTTTCAACTAGTTCTACACTTTAAAACCGGGAGATTTTTGCTTCCCAGTTGTCTTCGGTCATGTTTAAAGACCCCATCTCTAACTCGTTGTGCAGAATCGCATGCTATCGTCCTTTTCATGCTCCGCTGCAGCTTCTTTTGCTTTCACATGTCAAGGGATCATGAAAGAGTGCAAACAAGTCATTGATGGATCGGATGGAGCACACTAAACGTGAGGGTTGACCTCCCTGCCCCTCCCCTCCTCGGCTCCCCAGGCTGTTTGAGCAGAGCGTTCGGATCAGAACCGCTGTTCGGCCACTAATGGAGGCGACTAACTTTCAAGGGATTGCGTATCTTTGCTGGTGGACCCGCTAACAATGTGTTCATTCTGCGGCTGCGTAAGAATTGGCCAGCAGGGTTCCAGCAAGGAGGGAAAATGTAAACGGGGGATTAGCTGGACTAATGGTCCCAACTTGTCGTTGATGTTAATTAGCGTTAATTAGGACCTCCTTCATTTTGCAGATTGGCCCAAAAAGTTGTGGGCAGTTTTCGGCCTCATTGTCAGATTCTCATGCACACTTTTTCACACTTCCAAACACAAGCCAGAACTCTTTCTCATTATTTTCAGCCTCTCAACAGTGTTGCTCTCGTACCCTGATGGCTTTCCTTTGTTTGTTCTTCTCTCGTTGTCGGAGGCCATTTGCTCTCGCCACAATGACTCCTTTTCACTGGGTTTGATCTCCGCAGCGATCAAACCTCCTCGTCTCCAGTGATCGAAAAAAGAAGGAGAAAAACCTCTTTGCGCAGCTTTAGAGCTCCTTCCCCCCACTGACATGTGTTTGCTGGTCTGTCCACTGATCCAGGAAACAACAGTAGAAGGATTTGGGATCTTTTTGGCTCCTGAGGTTCCTGAACTGAGACATAATCGGCCACTTTGTTGGGTCGGTTAACCCCGCATTGTTCCACTGGCCCCTCAGCTTGCTTGGATGGCAGCTTTGTGCAACACGTTCATGTTCTCACAGCGTTCCTCCTACCTGCAGCTTTTCACTTTTTCATGCTCAGTCACTTTTCCATGAGGCTCGATGTCCCTGCAGGATCCAGTGGTGTGAAATCTCAGAGAAAAAGGTGGAGGGCTGCGTGATGTTTCTCTCTGGTCAACACCTGGTATCACTTTATTAACCCTCGACTGTCTTGACCCCTAAGAGCCAAGAAACAGCGGGGCCAAAGGGCGCCTCAAGGGAGTGTGACGCATGAGGGGGTATGGAGGAGAACGGGTGGAAGGGGTGTAGGACATCAGCGATGCCCAGCGATGACTTTACCAGTACGGTGACCCCCTTGACCCTGACACCCCAAACCAGAGCCGTCCCTCCTTGCAGCTGCTGATTCCCATTGGTCTGGCATGTGCTGCTGCAGACGCAGGAAGAAGGCACGGATAGCGAGGAACGGCAAAGAGAGGTCAACTGCTGGTCAGAGGTTTTTATTGGGAGTCCAGGAGGGAGGGAGCTGCAGTGGGAGAATGCATTAAAGACCACCGTCTGAGATTTTAACTACAGGGAGGGGAATTCAGCCTTTTTTCCATCCCTGCAGACATTTAACATTCAGAACGAAGAAATGAAGCGAAGTTACGATTCAAATTTCGGCTGCTCTAATGGAGGATTTTAAGAACTACAGTCTGGATTCATCCCTTTGATTGTTTATATGTTACCTTCTAAGAGACAGACTTTTCTGTAATCATTTAAAGGGGACATATTATGTGAAATTCACATTTTGCATGTTTTGTTCTTCCATTTTGGTTTCTTCTTCTTCTAAAAAATCCCATGTGCTTAATAAAAACACTTTTTTTGACAATAAGTTAATGTTTTAATAAGCTGTTTCGAAAAGTTATTCAATGTAACATCACAAATCAACAGGCATTTTCTGTTACCTAGCAACCCCTGGTGAGCCCAGCTGGTTACCTAGCAACGAAAACTGATGTCCAGTACGTTTGGTCAGCTGGTTTTACGGTTGTAAGCGCACAAACCACTTGCTGCATTCTTGATGGTTGTGCAGGAGGTCCCACTTTTGCTTTTCAAAGATGTACGGTTGTATAATTGTGCATCTGTTTGCAGCCGTTTTCATGAAGGTGTGTAAATAAGTTACGGGGTTGTGGTCAGCAGCAGCTTACTTGGATTTAAAGTGACAAGACTCCCTAAAACTAAAACTAATCAGAACTGACCAGAGTCAAATCTCATTACCTTAAAATGAGATTTCAGATTTTATCAAGCACATAGACTTATCCTAACCTGTTTAAGGGAGCAGAAAAGGTCAGTTCCTGTGTTTTACTTTGGACATGGAGTGTTTTTCTTACTGACCACATTAACTCTTACCTCATATTAAAGTGGTACTGGTCAATAGTTCTGGCTTTCTGGAGCTCTACCAACGTGTTTCTTCAGATTTTGGACACCTTTTGGTACCTGAGCATTTTTTCTCTTTAAATGTTAAGTCACTCAAAGCTGACCTATGAATCATCCAAACATAAAAAACCTAATGGGTGAATCATTGCTGCCTCTGTCCAAAGAACTCATTTTAAATTTGATCTTGTGCCACTTTGTTCCCAACACTCTAGCACAGACACAACCTGTTCCCAACTCCTTCCCTAATTTTATGAAATAAAAAATAATAACAGTGTTTGAGTGACAGCACAACAATGATCCTCATTAGCTGAAAGAGCATCCTCACAGTAGATGCATTGCTCGTTCATGGTACTGACGATCTCTTGGGCCATGTAATTATCATAGGATGGAAAGCCTGTGGAAATTCCTTCAAAGAGACGTCATTCTGGAAGATTAGGGCTGATCCAATCCGGGGTTACAACCGCTCCGAGTTCAGGCTCCGGACTCTAGTTGAGCCTCTGATTAACTCAACGGGGATTCAGGATCCCAAAATAGAACCAGTAGGAAAAAGTTTCATCCTCTGACTTTATGTGAACAGAATTTTCCTAAAATCCTCAAAGTTCTCGAGCTCCAGTGATTATCACACTTCAGTTTCATTAGAGGAGAAGAGAAGTTTCCCTTTTACTTTAAAATACATTTTATGACTGAAACAGCGCGACATTGTTAGTTATGGGGGAGTTTTATTTTGTAAAGTTTAGTGGAGTGAAATTTTGGGAGGAGATAACAGAAAATGTGATTAAACTGAAACTGTGAACTTGAAGTTTTACCACAATACATTTTGGTGCTATTACGATAACGACAAAAAGTAATGATAATTTTTTTATGTCACCGCATGACAACAATCGTAGCCCCACAAAAACAAATACTGTTCCTGAAAAACTTTAAATACACTTCTTTATTAAACTGCAGACAGTAACTGTATTTAATCATATTTTCAAATTTATTGATTTTTATTGAACAGTGAAGATAATTGTAACAATCCCAATAATACAGACAATAGTATGAATTTATCGTGACAATGTTATGATAAGAAAATTGATCACAATAAGTGATAAAAAAGGCCCATTCCTAGATCTCAACATCACAATTGTCCACCGAATGAGCTTGTTACAGACTCACCTTCTTTTCTGGACTTGAACACATGCAGATGTGACACATTCATGGCTCCGCGCTGAGCTGCGTAACCGTCATCATGTCAGGGCTTCTCTCTCCAGAGGGGACACATTTCAGCCTTTCTTTTCTTTTAGTCAGGCACACACTCAGACTCCTGCGCAGCGGTCAGGAAGACATTGTAGAAAACAAGGTTATCTTCTGACCCAAACCCTGCAGTGCAGAGTCATCAATGTTCTGCTGCTAGAGACCGGAGAGTCACAAGGGCGCAGCCTTCAGCCGCCGTCCTCGGGTTCATTTATTGCCTGACGGCATGTCCCCAGTATGATAAGTTATTCTAAATATAATGATCTGGAGGCAAAAGAAAGTTTAATTTAATAGAGTTTAACGTCTGGGAAGGTGTTTGGATTGGGCTGATAGCGGTTCAGTTCATGGAGTGAGTCCATCAAATACAGAAGATGTCTCATAAGCTGCATTTGTCTCTACAAGTGACAGCAAAACTTTGTTTGTAAAGCAAGAAACAATTTTGCAATTGTGTTGTTTCCATTAAATAAGAAACAATTAAAATCTCACAGGAATAACTTCATTGGATATGGAATATGATGCTCTCAAAGCTTCTCCACTAAACCTTCTTCATACTAACAGTCAAGCATGGTGGTGGCAGTGTCATGGTCTGGGGTTGCTTTGTGGTTGCAGGACTTAATCATTTGCCATATAGATGCTGCCAGTTCTAATGTTTCTCGAGTGGTGACTGTATGATTGATTGATTGATTGATTGATTGATTGATTGATTGATTGATTGATTGATTGATTGATTGATTGATTGATTGATT
>CAEFZY010020805.1:0-17954 GCA_903066815.1 Brachyrhaphis roseni | reverse complement strand
AACATGAAGAACTAGTGTAGAGAGTTTGAAAGCTCCAACATATTATATGCCAAAGATACAGGCTGTCAAATTTGTGTTTTTTTTTTCCGAGGAAAAAAATCTGAATTTTTGGACATGTTTGAAGACTCATAACTCAAGTTGTGAACCACCTACAGAGTTCATACACATATCTCCAGAAACTAGAAGAAAAGAGCTTTCAAATGAGATAAACCATAAGCATGTGGGAGTTAGTATACTATTTTCGTGACCATTGGCATTTGGGGATGTAAAACAATTGTGCATAAGCTTCTGGCGGGTGGAGGTAAACAGGTTTTAAACCCCAATATGCACTAGAAATGTCCATTTCAATTTTTTTAAAGAGGCTGTGTATTTTATTTCAGTACATGATGCTGTTGGTGCCGTCAACAGGGCTGAATATATTGCCCTGTTAACTTGAGCAGTAGATTTATGACACGGCTTTGGGATGGTTTTGCTGCTCGTGCAACCGGAGCTGCTCAAACCTGGTTTAGATTTTTAAAAATTGCAGAAAACTGCTCATAAAGAATTCTTCTCATAGGAACAGAGCCAGAGCGATCTCTGCCAGTGCAGCTTGAATGTCAGCCGTTTCCAATTGCTTTTCTTTCTCATGGGCATATTTTAGCTTGCGCTGGACACATTTTCATTCACTCTGACTTTCATTCAGTCAAAAATGTTTTGCTTTGGTTTCTGGAGTCTGGGATTTCATCCCTGCAAAATCCAAAGCCTTTTTGTCATCATAAAGGCCTCATTATCTCTTTGGTTGTCGTAAATAAAGCAGTGGTTTAGTAATTATTTGCACACTTTTTACTTTTTATACTTCTTTTTTTCATGCCATTATGTCCTGCCTGACTCATTTTACAATATTAACCTAACTGAGCATTTCCCCCTGCAGGCTGTGGGTGGTCTGGCACATCAGAGGCATCAATCTGAACCCCGGTTTGTGAACCCCGCCTGCACAACGCTGCCGCAATGAGTGAGTTTGATGTGAAACAGGCATTTCAGTGCACAGTTTTGACACAGCACAAGATAAAAACAGTTGCAGCAGAAAGCATCGGCCCAGGTCAGAGCAATCAGCAGTTCCAGACTCTCAGGTGAAGGATTGGGTTCTGGGTCCGGTTCCCTCCGCTGCCCTGGGGCTGTATGATGTCTTTCCAAGCTACACAAGGGGAATATTTTCTCTTCGTGAGTGAGCACAGTGAAGGCAGAGTTTCTTCTGAGATCAAACATGGGAAAAAATGCATATCAGACACAGCACACTCCTTCCCTGTCTCTCAGAAAACCCAGTCAAAGACGGTTTAGATGGGATTATGAGTTAAGAAAGCTGACAAGATGTCCATTTTGCTCATGGTCCAGTCAGGTATATTGATGGTGAGAAAAAAACATTTCAAAACATAAAATGTTGTCATATTTTATTTCCTGCTGTAGAATGAAGGATGCTGTCTCAAGACATCATTAATAACATTAATAAATTATGTATAAAAGTAAATTGAAACTGTCTTTTTTTAGTTCAGTTGTATTGCTTTAAACTCCAAAGTGTAGTGCTGCTCTTCTTTACCTTTGAAAGTGCTTGAATTTTACTGTGGGTAAAGTGCATGAACCCTGCGTTATGCATGTGCTGTAATTTGTGTTTGTGTGTTTTGTTGGGCTGTCGTCAGATGAGAGGCAGGCTCTTCACTCTATAATGAAGGACCTGGTTGCCCTCCAGATGACGCGACGACAGCCGGTGTTTTCCTATGACAGCAGCAAGCCAAAGACATCCACACAGGCCAACAGACAGGTGCGGCACCATTCATATGATAATTAAAAGCATTCCCAACTTATGAGAAGGTTAGGAATCAAAAACTCATTTAACTCATCCTCAAAATCAAAGGCTTTAAAGTGACCTATCATGCTTCCTTGAACAGATTAGGATAGATTTATGGTCTATACAAAACATGTTTATTACTTTTTTTTGCACAAAATCAGTCTTCAATCATGAGATTTTAGTCTGATCAGTTCCTGTCGCTTTGAATGCTGCTGGCCACGCCCCCCAACTCAACGTTTACATCCGCTCATGGAAATGGCTGCAAACAAATGCAGCCATTTGTTTGCACTTCTGCTTTGTAAAGCAGAAGTGGAGCCTCCTTTACAACCAACAATGATAAGTCAACAACAAAACACTTTTCCAGCAGCCATTGTACAGCTCATACAGCGGTATGTGTTGGGGTTGCTAGGTAATGATGAGTGACTTAACAATTGGCAGGTTTTTTGAAACGGCTCATTTTCCTGACACCAAAAATAATTAACTTATTGCCAAAATTTCTTTTAAGTGCTTGGGCCGTTTCTTAGAAACAATAGAGACACAGAGTAAAGTATAAAAATGTTCAAATGTTGTGCATGATAGGTCCCTTTTAACAACAGAATGTTGGCACTTTGTGACAAAGTATTTCTCTTTCAACCCAACAAGTTTGGATTTCTGTCAGATGTAGAAAATACAGCTTTCAAGTGATGATTTCATTTATTCAGTGAAATAATCTGTTCAATCCAACCCCATGTGAAAATTGTAAAATTAGCAATATATATTTTGTTTTGGAAAGCTGAGTTTGGTTGCTCAGTTCACATTTATGCAGATGTTATTGATCACTGAGATCATGGAAACTTGACTGAGAGCAGCTGGTTTTTGTTATGAAGCTATTTAACTTTTAAAGCACAGTATTTTTATTAACCATTGAAGATTGTAGATATCTCACTGAAAAAGGTCCTTTGATGCATATTTATTTATTCAGGTGTGAGTTTCTAGCTTGAAACTCTGTGGAAGAAGTATTTGCAGAGTTTATTTTCATGTGCTTTCACAAACTAAACACAATTTGTACTAATTAAAAAAATGCTTATGCTAAAAACATTTAGAATCATGTGCAACTTTGCAGTTTTATGTTTGTAATGAAGTATTTCAGCTTCGTAGAGGCTGTCAGTTGTAGTTTACCTTTTTATCTGTCTGCTTCCAGTCTAAATTAACCTAAGCAGACACAGGCTCCTGCTTTCTATTTAGATTAACCAATAACCTCTCCAAGCTCCTGCTTCAGAAAGGCTAATTAATATATCCCTGAAATGTAAACACAACATTTGTGTTTTCCACGGTTAGATAAATGTCCGTCATCCCAATAACCTTAGTAATTAGTGGAAAGAGTGGAAGTGGGTTCTTGTAAATGCTGAAGGAAAGAAAAGAACTCCTTGACCTTACTGTTCTTTTTTTTCTTTTAGGATGATGTCAGGATAAAGTTTGAATACTCAGGAGAGAAAAGGTGAGTTTACGTTGCCTTCTGTTTGTAGCTATGCATTAGCAGCTCTGCACATATCTGGAAAGTGGAATATATGTCTATACGTTGGTGAGAGGGAAAGCGTGAACGTGAACACATTCCCGTCGGCATGCTGCTCTTGTCACATGTTCCAGCACTCCTGCACTTTAATCTGAAAGGTATGTGAACTGGAGAGTGGAAGGGAAAGTACTGTGGCTAGCAAGTGGCTGCCAACACAAGCCACAAATATTTAAGGTGTACTTAGAAGAATTTGCACACACCGAAAAAAAAAAAAAAGAAAGTATTTTCTTTGCACATGTGCATGTAAGTCAAGCGCTGTTTTCCTACCAGCTGGCATAAATCTGTTACAGTCTTCCTGTCTGTGTGATTTCTTGCTTTTTCTGTGCAGGATCTTGGTGTTTGGGAGGCCAGTGAAGTTTGAGGAGATTCAGGAAAAGGTGAAGAGCGTCTTCGGCCAGCAGCTGGATCTCCATTATATCAACAATGAGGTAAGGTTAACATTTTTCACACAGCAATAACAAACACATTTTGACTTTTTTAAAGGTTGCACTGATAATACAATACAAAACTCAAGAGATTTAAGAACATTTAATTTATTTTTAGTATTGTGCAAATTAGGAATATTCTCTGGGATCATGTTAATTATATTAAAGTTAATTTCTATTGCATATTCCAGTTACACATATACATTTTTGTGTTAAAATATGATCAATATTAAGGATTACAGTTTGCTTAATATTGGTAAAAAAATATATATATATAAAATTTGATCAAACGCATATAAATATCTTCAAGCTAAGTTTATTTGTTTGGGACGTTTCGGAAACAAGGAAGTTCAAAATGATTTACATCATTAAAACATCACACAGTTATCGATTATTAAACAATCAATAAACATTACGTTTTGTTAAACTGATGAAGAAAATGCATCCAATATGTTGATCAATACATTAATTAGTTGGCAGCTCTAACCTGGTGGGTTTTTAGCCTTGATTTTAAGGAACTCAGTGTTTCAGCTGTTTTGCAGTTTTCTGGAAGTTCGTTCAAAATACTTCTGTTTTAGTATTGGCTAAGAAAAGACTCATAAAAGGAAGTACTGCCTACTTTATTAAGACGGTTTATTTAATGGTTGGGTTTAAAAAGTTTAATTATTTATTGAACATCACAGTAGAAGATGCATAGCTAATGAAGAAGAAAATAAGTGATTTGTATGGAAGAGGATTAGTGCCACTGGAAAAAAATACTTTTTTTTTTTTCAGAAAATTGACTTTAATCTCATAATTTTGATTTTAAAGTCTAGTGAGCGAACAAATGAACATCAGTGGATAAAAAATTTAAATAATAATTGACTAATAATTGTGATAATAATCAAATCAATAAATTATCTGGAAGAGGCAGGTGAATTTAGATGTACAATAGATCAATTAATAGAGGTAAAACATTTTTTAGATTATAGACAAAAATTACATAGAATGAGGAAAGAAGGACAGGAATAAAAAGACTAATAAAATAAAAAGAGAGAGGAGCAAAAAATAAATGATGGTCATAGAACAATTATTTCCAGTATAAGTTAGCATCCTATGGAATGTAAGGGTTATTTTCCAATGAATTATGTTTAATGCTGTTTAAAATTTGAACCTATTAATTTTATTTTAAGATTCCAGTGGCTTGAAATGAGCTCAGATATATTTATCTCTATCTATTTTTACATGAACACATGCATTTTAAATCTGACATAATTGGTTAACTTCACGTTTAAGCATTTTAAAAGCATTGCTCCTGCTTTGTCTGCTTGTTTTCTTGATTGTCTCCAAACAGATGTCCATTCCTTTGCGAGGTCAGGATGACCTGGACAAGGCGATCGACCTGCTTGTCCGAAGCTCCAGCATGAAGAGCATCAGGATAATGCTTCTTTCTCAAGAGCACAGCAACGTAAGACCCAAAGCTTCCTCATTATTTTTACGCAACACCGACATGCTTTCACGCATGAACCAATTGTTCCATCGCGTTTTAAGAACATTGGTTAAAACATTTCGTCTCTCCTCCTCATAACTGCAGGCCTCCTCCAACTGTCATCATGTGCCGTGTAAGCAGGTGAGGATCAAGGCCTCCAACTCCACTGGAGACGTCAGTACGGCGTACCAGCCCTCTGAATCCAGAGGGCGCCACCTATCAACAGGTAAACGGATCAGAAATCAGACTGTAGATCCCTTGCAGCGCCCCCTACTGGAGAGAAACAATCTGCCTCGATGACTAGCATTGGTTTTAGCTGTTAAGTTACCAATTTATCGCACAAAATCTTCAATGTACACGTAATATCTAAAAGAAAAACAGACGCAGTGCTTTGCTACTAATTATCAACACTACTACAACTAGATAAAAGGTCAGGAAAAAGTTTTAATTAAGAAAAAATATTTTCGAGGTCAGTTATGCTAGCTTGACTTTGACAACCTTAACATGTAGATGTGCTGCAGAATTCTGTGTGTTACGGTTCAGTTCCATAATTAAAAAAAAAAGGTGACCCACACACCAACTCTGACAGATCATCAGTAGAGCAAGTATTTCAATTAGCTAATCTACCATCGCAGTCTTAGAGGAGCCAATAGCAGCTGTAGCTAATCTACCACTGCAGTCTTAGATTAGCCAATAGCAGCTGTAGCTAATCTACCACACCGATCAGTTACTAATAATCACAAAATAAACATTAAGCCTAAAAACATAAAACTGTAACGGACTGAATGTTCTGTTCTGTCTGTGGGAAATGTTTCCTTGTTTATTGGTGTTTAAACCTGATACACAGTGGCATTGTTATCAGTTGCTATGGCAACTACGTAGTCTGCGTGCAGATTAGCCGACACAGAGCGAGAAAAAAGTGGGTTTGAGTTGTTCTTCAACTGTTTGTCTATGTTGTGTGCTGCTTTGCACTAAAATAATAGCTACATCTCCAGGTTTCATTTAGCTAACGTCAGCAGAGCAGGTGATTCTTTTACATGCACAGTAAAAGAATCGTCTTTTTGCCCTCCAGTGCTGTGCACGTGTACAAAATTTCCAGATGTAAACAATAACATGCACGGGGCCTACATTTGCAAACAGGTAGCTGGGTGCTTTCATTTCATCTGAACCGACTTCTTTTTTTTTTTTTTCTGCTTCCCTTTCTTGCGTTGCATCCTCTTCCTTTTCACCATTACTTGACGCTGCCTGCTGGATTGCAGCCAATAAGATTGGAGATTGCTACTACTTCGCTGGCACGCGGACTGGTTTGGCAGTTTCTTTTTATCCTGAGGAGCAGAACGGTTTTACAGCTTGACTTTATAGCAGCAGCAGCTATGAAAGTTTAAAGTATTGTTTATGGAGGCTAATCTGCTGCATGTTTGCTTTGGGCTTTGAACTTCAGAGGAGAAAACTTAATTTGTAGCTTTTTAAAAGAATGGCCTGTTTACATGGATTAAAATACCTCTGTTTATAGTTGTTCTTCTGAGAAATCAGGCCTTTTTATAATCTTTTGAACTGGCCTTCATTAGTAGTTCTCCAGGTTTTTTAAAAGTTCTTCTTTAGCTGTTTTTTTTTTTTTTAACTCATTTTCACACATTTTTGTGTGACTGTTTTATATTGTAAGGTAAAGAAATAAGAAATCATAAGAACAAGTGTTGGGTCTGATTAACACTGCTGCAAAGGAACAGTGTCTTAAAGAAGGATTGCAGCCAACAATTAGTTTAGAATGTGATTATTTTGACAATTAATTGTATAGAAAATTGGCACTTTCTACAGATTTGTCTTTTAACCACTTAAACTTTTTTTTTATAAAACATTTTAAATATATTAAAAGATGCAAATTAACAAATAATTAAGTTCATTTAAATTTTTTTTTTTTTTGCCTGAAATGCTATAACATAACATTCTTTGTGAATTTGAACTGAGTGAAGCTAAAATGCAACTTGAGGAGTTTTGGATAATAAAAGACAAAGATGTTTTTATTTTAAATGCATATTTACTTTTGACCAGATTTGGCTTAAAAACTGCTCTGAATATGATGGTTTTTCAGCAAATGGCCTATTTTGAGTCTTTATTCTCCAGTTAAGGATTAATCAATTACTAAAATAGTTGACGATTAATCATGATTAATCATTTCAGCACTATCTAAAAGTTAGCATTTTAAGACTTAAGTAATTCAGATGTGCAAACTGTATGCGTCTTTTAAGATGCATTAAGGTCTTTTTTCAGTTTGTTTTCTCCATTTAACGATTAATCAATTACTGAATTAGTTGACAATTAATCTGATTAATCATTTTAGACCCATCTAAAAGTTATCGTTTTAGGACTTGTTACGCATCTGGATTACTTAAAATGAGTTCATTTTGAAAGATTTGCTCCATCTTTATGTTAATCTCGTTCAGTGAGATCTCGTTGGAGTCACTTTTGTTGCTCAGGTAATGGGTACGGATGTTGTCTTCATGACAGCTGGAAAATGGTCACATACTTATCAGAAACATTTGCAAATAAATTAAATAAGTTGGGGAATAATAGATGAGCTCACACCGTTTTTACGTTTCTACTCCTTACTGGTGAACAATGACTTCCTGTAGCCCTGGGCTATAAATACGAAGTGAAACAGAGATGACAATCCAGTTTGTGTTTAACATATTGCTAAATGTTGCATTTTTTGTGCGTGTGTGTGTGTGTAATTAAAGGTTCTCAGAACACGGGTCGAAGTTCGCCGCCTCCTGGATATGTGCCTGAGCGCCAGCAGAGGATCGCCCGCCAGGGTTCCTACACCAGCATCAACAGCGAGGGGGAATTCATCCCCGAAACCAGCGACCAATGCGTGAGTCATCTCCTCCATGTTTAAGAAAGAATCTCACGCACAAACAGGATCCACATGCTCTGCTCCACTCTGCTAACATAAACAGGGTAATGTGAGGAAAATAACTTTTTGTTTCTAAATTGCATTACTTCACAAGAATAAACTTGCCTAAGAGGAAACAGGAGGGGCGTTTTGCCTTTCTGTTGCATCAGCAGTGTGCAATTCAAAGCCTGTCCATGCAGAATGTAGTAATAATTGTATTTATTTAAACAGTTAATTTATTAATTGTTAACTGGACTATGCACTTAAAAAAGCTGTTTGCTGCAAAAATAACGTAATCAATAGCCGTGTCACGATAACAAATTATTTATATAGCACTTTAAAAACAAACAGGTTTAAAACTGCACTTAATAATAAAAAAAACAAATGGACTTAACAGTACATAAATACATATTGCATTAAAGATAAAAACTCCTGAATTGGCACAGATTTAGCTTCAAATCGACTAAAGAAATGCTAAATAAAATGTTTAGTTTCTTGTTTAAAAAAATAAATTTAATTGTTTATTTGCATCATTTAAGGCATTTCTAATATTGTATAAAAACAACTTAAGTAGTTAAATGAAAAATCTATAGAGTGCCAGTGTTTTTGTGATTAATTGATTAATCATCAGCTCTAAAACTGTCATAGTGAAGTTACAAAGTGAGACAGCACTAGATATATTTTGTAGAACTATGAAAACTCTCAATCTGTGTTCATATGGGTTTTTGTTTTGGTCTGAACAGTTGCTGGATCCTTGGAGCAGTGCAGAAAATTCAGTTTCTGGCAGCTGTCAGTCCCTGGACAGCAACTCAGAAAGGTAATAAACAAACTGCCTATTAAATCAAAATTTTACCTCAACCATGTTCCATCTAATTTTATTCCTTTTCCTAGTACATTTCCATAATTATTGACTGATTTTATTATGATTATAGTCTTAACAATTGCTTGTTTATTTTTGCCCTTCATTCCTCTGCAGCCCTTCACTGAGGAAGTCGCGCATGCACAGAGCCAAGAGTTACCCAGATAACCGGCAAGAAGTCTCAGGTGAGAGACGGCATGGAGTTTTTCTGGAAAAGTGCACAAAGAATTACACTCAAGTAAGAGTAGCACTACTTTAACATGTTTTTACTCAATAATTTAAATATATGACTGGACCAAAACATGAAGTTATGTGGAAACGTTGGTGTTTTTAAAGATCAAAATGAAAATAATTCCTATAAATAACATAATTTATTACAACAAAAGGCAAAGTCAGGCAAAAAAAAACAAAAAAAACAACAAAACTGTTAGCACTGTTGTTATTGTTGTGGAATAGTGTTTGTTCAATGAATAGAGCTTGATTTAAAAAAAATAAATAAAACCACTCAAGTAAATTAAAATGTACAGCGCAGTAAAAATATCCTTAAAAGTAATTTTTTCTCTGAAAAAGTTACTCAAGTAAATGTAACTAAATGTAGCTACTTACTACCCAACGATGGTAATATTTGCATCTCTAATTTTGAGCCTTGTGCGTTAAATTCAAGTTTTGTAAAACAAAGATATTGTAAGTTGTTCTATTATTTCAGCTTGGAAAATTAACAATTCAAATTCATCATTAAACACAAAATTTAACATTACTTCATAATAAAATTACTTAAGTAAATTTGGCAAGTACAGTGTAGTAAAAATACCTCCAAAATGTTACTCAAATAACTGTAGCTAGTTGCTACCCAACTCTGATTTTAACCTGCTGCAACAGAGATCACTGCAGAAGGAGCACTGCAAAAAAAAATCTCAAGTATTTTTGTCTTGATTCCAGTGCAAATATCTTGTTTTAAATTAATACTTCCTTAATACTGATTTAAAAGTACTAGTTACCACTGGTGCCATTACCTAGCAACCCCAGCCAAACCCAGCCTGTTTCCTAGCAACCCAGTTCTACTCAAAAATTTTTTTTGTTTTATCTTATTTTAAGTCTACTAAGATATTTATACTAGAAACTGGGCCAAAAATACTTGTTAAGATTTTGTGTTTTTGCAGTGAGGGCAGTGCTAACATTGAAAGTGGGACTGCACAGTGGTTGGTAGCACTGTTGCCTTGCAGCAAGAAGGTCCTGGGTTCGATTCCTGGCCTTCTGCATGGAGTTTGCATGTTCTCCCTGTGCATGCGTGGGTTCTCTCCGGCTTCCTCCCACAGTCCAAAAACATGACGGTCAGGTTAATTGGTCTCTCTAAATTCTCCCTAGGTGTGTGTGTGGGGGTGGGGTGCGGGGGTGAGTGTGTGTGCATGGTGCATGGTTGTTTGTCCTGTCTGTTGCCCTGCGACAGACTGGCGACCTGTCCAGGATGACCCCTCCTCTCACGCGAAACGTTAGCTGGAGATAGACACCAGCACCTCTCAACCCCACTAGGGGCAAGGGTGTTAGAAAATGGATGGATTTTTGAAAGTGGTTAGATGATCTGTGAATTTTTATCTGTTTTCAGACCGAGAGAATCACGTGTATGACAGGGTAGCAGGGAAAGGAGGCACCTATCCTCGTAGGTATCATGTCTCCCTGCATTGCAAAGACCACAGTGAAGGTATGACAAATATCACTAGACACATTTATCAGCGACTAGATACGACGTTTCTCTCTTTATTTTAACGTTGTCGATTGTTTTCTGTCGCTTCCTCCAGGCCGTCGAACGTTTCCGCGCATTCGTCGTCCCCAGGGAAACCTGTTTACGTTGGTTCCCTCGAGGCGATCGCTGAACGGCAGCGAGGAGAGTCTGGGCAGCTGGCAGCAGATCGATACGCAAGGCCGGCTGCGTCCACACGATCGCTCTGTCGCACACAAGTGTAAGTACTGATGAAATATCCTCTGGTTTGGATTTTAATCTTAATCTTACTTTTACCGACAGAATGATAATAATGTAATCAACCTCATTTAAGTTTAACTTGTTAAACACATTTTTGTTTTCTCTTATTATATAGCTGCAGAAGATTATTTTAATGATTATTTTAGAGATCACTTATTCTGACGATTAATTGATTCATCAGATAAAAAAATGGCCACATTCTATAGATTTTTATTTAACTGTTTAAGCTTTTTTAATACTATATTAGAAATCCACCAAAATATTAAAATGAACAAATTTTAAACAAACTTTAAATAAGAAAACAAACCTACAATAATATGGCTTTCCTTTTGTACATTTGGTTACAACATATTGACAAAAGTGTTTTTATCTTAAATGCATTATATACATATATGTTTATATACATATAGTACAGTTTTTGCTTAGTTGCTGCCTGAATATGTTGTTTTCTCAGCAAATGCCCTTTTTTGAGTTCGTATAGTCCAGTTATTGATTAATCAATTGCTAGATTAGTTGGTGATTATTTGAATAATCAGTTAATCACAATTAATCTGATTAATCATTTAAGCAATAATGTATTGTGAACCAAATCTCATTCTGAAAGGTCAAAAAAGGCAGAGCTGACCCGACTAAAATCTCATTGTTTAGAATCAATTTTGAGCAAAAAAGTCTAATGAACACGTTTTGATTATCCCAGAGACCAGGGGTGTCCAAACTTCATGTCATGGGGGCCAAAAGTATTTGCAAATGAAAACAAAACTCGAATAAACCAATTAAAGTAGCCCGATTTTTGTTTTTTTGGTTGTTTTTTGTAGGAGAGGGATAATATTTCTAACACTCATCAAAATGTAACGTTTGTTACTGGTTTTCTCAATTAACTGTATGATGAGTTTATATTTAAAGCACTTTGAAATGCCTTGCTGCTGAAATGTGCTATACAGATAAACCTGATTGATCATCGACACAAAACTACAAAAGAAGATTTTGCACATTTGTGGTCACTTTCTATCAAAACACTTAATATATTTAGTCAAATTTAATAAATTAAATAGAAAAACATGACGAATAAAACTTTATCATACTTAACATTTTCCATTGTAAGAAAAAAACCAGCTGTGCTGAATGGGCTAAGTTTGTATCATCTTTAACTGCTTTTTTGGGCCGCAAAAACTCCAAGTGCCACAAATGGCCCCTGCGCCACACTTTGAACACCCCTTAGAGACCTAAACAAAGCGCAATAGGTCACCCAGAAAGGGGAGAAAATGTGTTCTAATTGAAGAATCTGTGTAAATGTTGATGATTGTTTGTGTTTGTATTTCCTCTCAGCGCCCAGCGCCCCAGTGACGTGGCGGCGCGGGAAGCTTTTAGGCCAGGGTGCGTTTGGTCAGGTCTACCTCTGCTACGACGTGGACACTGGGAGAGAACTGGCCGCCAAGCAAGTCCAGTTTGATCCTGAAAGTCCTGAAACCAGCAAGGTGAGATAATCGCTAAAGTAAGGGAACTGAAAATGAAACTTAAGCTACTGACTTTATTTGATCTCCTAATTAAGAATAGCACAGCAGAAACTGAATGAGCGGAATCCATGGTGGAGATTATCTCCCCCCTCTTCCTTATTTTAATGTCTTTTCCTGTTTGCTGAAGAGAAAACATGCACTGTCACTTCCTGTATCCTCGAGGTGCTGAGTATTGTTACAGCGGAGGGTCAGGACTGCCTTGACCTCCAGTGACCCTTCACACCCCCTCCCCGTCCGCCCGGCTCTTTGCAGATCCGAATCAGTCGTTGCTCCAAACTGGGCTGTGTGTTGGGAGTTTGGGATTACTTTGTGTGTCTCTGACTTCCCTTTCTGTCCTCTGTCTCTGCTGTGGCCTCATTCTCAGAGGTAAACACAGGAAGACTCTGCTGTCGGCTCTCTGTCGAAGCATTTGGTTGGGATCGAAAATATTTTAGCTTCCCTCTTCCATTCCAGGTCTATCCAATAAACTTTTATTCTTAAATTGAAAGTGTCTTTCTAATGTGGGATTTTTGTTTATTTTTGTTTTTCCTGCAGGAAGTTAGTGCGTTGGAGTGTGAAATCCAGCTTCTAAAAAATCTGCATCACGAGCGGATCGTCCAGTACTACGGCTGTCTGAGGGACCACAACGAGAAAACTCTCACCATCTTCATGGAGTACATGCCCGGGGTGAGTCCTGGGGGCAAATAAATCAGAGTTTACATTGGGGTCAGAAGCAACCATTCATTTTTCAGCTTAAAATTAAACTTTAATGTCAGTGTTAAGTCACATTGCAATAAAAATCTGTAAACCAAAGTATACCAGCGATACAGAATTCACAACATATACTTTGAATTATAGCAATGTTAGGTTTGCAGTTTAACATCAACGTCTGTTACTTATTTACACGTTTAGAGGTTTAGCATTAGTTTCTGCTAATTTTTTAACATCTTTATTTGTTTAGTGCTACCTTTTGCTAACCTTTTATCTGTTAGAGGTTTAGCATTAGCTTATGCTAAATCTTTTTTGTCTTAGCTGTTTAATGTTAGCTTTTATAATTTATTAACATCTGTATCAGCTTAGTGTTATCTTTTGCTCATTTTTTCATGTTTTTATAAATGTAACATGAGCTTGTGCTAATTTTTTTGTGTTTAGCGGTTTAGCCCTAGCAAAGCTAAGAATCTTGTTTAGCAGATTAGTGTTTAGTGAACCTAGCTTTTTGGTTAATTGTGGCTAATAACTGCTGCTTATTAATATTAAAGAGGAAACCGGTTTTCAAACATTTGTAATAATCCCAGTAAAGTGTCAAAAATGTGGTTGAAATGTGACAAAATGCCAAGTGTTAAAGATATGCCGACATTTCTTCTGCACTGCTATTAAAAATGATTTTAACTGGTCAGTGATTTTTGTGTCCATGTTCAGTGAATCAATAGACGTCGTCGTCTTTAAACAAAGTTTTCTTCTCTTTTAGGGTTCAGTCAAAGATCAGCTGAAGGCTTATGGGGCCCTGACAGAAAATGTTACCCGCAAATATACAAGACAGATTCTGGAGGGCATGTCCTACCTGCACAGTAACATGATTGTGCACAGAGACATCAAAGGTAGTTTTAAAACACAGATTTCAGTTTTACATCAGTCAGAAATGAGTCTGATTTAGTAAACTGTTGCTGCCAGGAGCCAACATCCTGCGGGATTCAACGGGAAACGTGAAGCTGGGAGACTTTGGAGCCAGCAAGAGGCTGCAGACGATCTGCATGTCTGGAACCGGCATCCGCTCTGTGACCGGCACCCCCTACTGGATGAGTCCCGAGGTGATCAGCGGCGAGGGATACGGCAGGAAAGCTGACGTCTGGTAAGACGTTCAGTTTGGTTTCTCTCCAAAGCAGAGTGACGTCATCACACTGTAAAAACGCACACAGAGACCCAGTTAAGTTTCTGAAATGGTGGAACGAACACAGCTATGCAGCTGTTAAATATCTCTTATGCTGGGATATATAAATTAGGTATGAATAGTTTGCTGTTCTGCAGTTTGATCCGCTGATTGCCAGTCTAACAGGTCATTACAGATTCGGTATTCTCCCCAGAGGCCCATCAGCATTCCTTCATAACGTTGTTATGTTTTTGTGGTATTTCGATGAAACATGCGATCCTTGTTGCAGCTTGTTTGGCCGTAAAAATGTTTTTCCTGTAGGAGCCTTGGCTGCACTGTGGTTGAGATGCTCACAGAAAAGCCGCCGTGGGCCGAGTTTGAAGCCATGGCGGCGATATTCAAGATCGCCACGCAGCCGACCAACCCGCTGCTCCCGTCGCGCGCCTCGGACCAGGCCCGGGACTTCATCCGCTGCATCTTCGTGGAGGCCAAACACCGGCCGAGCGCCGAGGAGCTGCTGAGGCATCCGTTCTCCCAGATCCAGTGCTGAGTAAGACTGACTGCGCCTCACTGAGCGTCACACCATTATTACACACCATCATATGCTTCAAAAGGAGACCCAGTCTTCACACGGAGGAACTCCTAAACGTGAAAATCTGTGCTCTCGGTTCCAGCGCTGCTGTTCCAGGAGTTTCCACAAGGTGGCACCAGACATTTACCCACCAGGCTGCTTAACCCAACACAAAACTCACTTCAGAGGAAGCTTTATCAAGTCACGGTTCATGTTTACATTCATTTCTTTTGCAGTCATGAGTTAAAAAATGCATGAACTTTAACTGTGCCAAAGAGCTTTTCTACAAAAACAGAAACATTCAGACGATTCTTTAAGCTACTTTCCTGTTTTCAGCCTCTTCAGATCAAAACACATTAAGGTATTAAATCCAGTAAGCTCTTTTTGTTGATGTCCTTAATAAGGTGTCAAAGCTAGTGGGACCAGTTATTAATTCTATGAATTATTATTATTATTATTAATATTATTATTACATTTCTGTAGACCTAAACCTTTTATAAGCCCTCAAATTGTTGCATCACTTATAGCTGTATTTTTGTAAAAGTTGCAACATCAATTTCAATCAGATATTTATTTTTAAAAGTATTTTTTATTTTTTGACCTAATAAGAGTAATTTCAGAAAATGATGCCTTAAAGTTAAGACTTAAAAATAATTTTAAAAAGTATTTTTATTTTAGAAAAGCACTTAATTTGAAATGTAGCGAATACACAGTGGAGCTCACTACATCGGTTTAATGCTGTGGTTTTTATTATATAAATGTTTCAACCTTTAATGTGACGCATCTCCTGGATAATTCAACTAAAAATCAGATATTGACACAAATTTGTTAGAAAATTTAATAAATGTGAAAAAAACAAAGTTTGCACACTTGTAAAAATGTTTAAGCTCTTCCTGATTTAGTTTTACTATTCATCCCTCATAAGTTCAAAGGCAGATAAAGAAAAAAACATGAATAATGAATAAAACTCCAAAATTTGCTAGAAAAAAATCTGAAATTTGAGTTTGAAAAGTCGAACATTTGCTAGAAATTTTTTTGAAATGTTTAGATTAATTTCAGAAATTTTCTAGAAAAAAACTTGAAAATTTAGGGGGGGTTTTCTAGAAAAATTCTGCGATTAATCTCAAAATTTCTGAGTTTTTTAACTCAGAAAAGTTATGAAATTTTGGTGTGAATTAACTTTGTTTTTCTATTTACAGTGGCTGTCTCAGTTCACACCATCAGTTTTATTAAATCTAATTAACTCCAAATTAATTTTTTCTAACTTTACCATATTTGTGTTTTTTAGTTTGGCCCACTGTCAAATTAGATTTTTTGCATTGTATCCTGTTTATTTATTTTATTACCGATATGTGGAATTTTTTCCCACCAACCAATTCGCTCCTTTGGTTCCCATAGTTACGGGTGATGTCATCACGCCGCCATGTTGCTAGTAGTACATCTACTATAAATAAGACCCTGTTTTAAAAAGAAAGTTTCAAAACTTTTAAGATTTTCTTAATCCTGCTGTATCAGACTTTTAATATTTTAAAAATAGATTAAATATGTTCAGTTTTTCAGCAGTTACAGTTTGTCTGCAGATTAAAATAACATATTTCACAAACAGCCATTTTTATTTATAATCTCTCCAGTATTTGCTGTCTGACCAAGTGCCAAAATAAAGAACAACAATATACTTCTAGATTTTTAGAAACTAAAAAAAACCTTAAATAAAAAATGTTTATTTTTGTCTAAATTGCGTGTCTGGCCCAGACGTCGTTGACCGATAATCCTTAATTTAGGATCATTTTCAATCAGATGCACTTTTATTTTTTTGATAACTGGATTTTGTGGGGCTGATTTCAAAATTTTCTTTCTGTTAAAGTTTTTATTTCAAATGTGAATTTTTTTTTTAATTTATAGCCCCATGACATCCAAGTCTGATTATTGTAAGGAAATACACATATCTATAAATATCTATTTTTATATTTCGACTGTATCAAATCTGTTGATACTTTTAGTTTTGTTGATCGGAAGTCGTAGAAAGCAGCTGGTTTTGCAGACGTTTCAGAATCACATGTTATAATTTAGAAACGGGGGAGAACGAAGTCTGGCTGCCTGGCTCAAACTCCAGTTCAACAAATTAAACCACAACCAGTGTTACATTTTTACTAAATAGTGATTCACCATCAGAACCGTAAGATCGATTTCTGATCTGCGTTTTATTTTTTTGTACACCTGTGACTTGCTAAACTCGGATTTTCTTGATTTTAGCCAAAACGGATCAAGTTTTATCTGCCTGTTTGTGGGTTTTTCTGTGGAATGTTGCGCTAATTTATTAGTGGAAAATCCACCTACTCAGAATTTCTAAAAGAAAACTGAAATGCCTTGGTGCGATGCTACTTGACTTGCTATTTGCTAGCACTTGCAAAGCAGCCAATCCAGGAGCAGCTTTTGTTTTCCTTGATGCTGATTGGCTGTACTTGAAGACTGTAGAAGCTAACTCCTGTTGGTCCTAAAACGGTTTCCACTGTGCGCATAAACACACATTAACTTATATTTGGTGTTTGCAGTATTAAAATTTGACTCAAGTATTCGCTGCTGCCTCGAATACCAGGACTCCTTTGTATTTTTGTTAGAAGAAATTATGTCATACTTTGTGTTTAAGAGCAATTATTTCTTTTAAAACAAAGACACTATAATAACATTTCCATTTTAAATCACATTTACCATCTTATGTTTGGGGTTAGCACAGTTAGCAAAGCTAACTCTTTTAGCATTCTCTTGTATATTCACTAGAGAATGTATTGCCTTATCGTAACTCCTGAGAGATAAAAAGGAAACTTGTCTAAATTACATTATGGCTTCCTAAATGTGATTTAACCAAACTTGGCATAATTTAGCAAGATGTAAGATAAGATAAGATAATTTTATTAGTCTCCCATAGGAGAAATTCATCTTGGAAGCAGGGGCAAAGCTGCAATACAACAATAAAAAAAACCCATCCAAAGGGACAGTAACCATGAATAAATACATAAGAACATAAAAAA
>CAEFZY010020800.1:0-61783 GCA_903066815.1 Brachyrhaphis roseni | reverse complement strand
CTGCACAATTCTTGCATCCATTGAACTTGTGAGTTTGTGGAAAGTTTCTGCTTGAATTTCTTTGCAGGATGTCAGAAAACCTTCCCAGAGCTGCTGTTTTGATATGAACTGCATTCCACCCTCAGATCTTCTGCTTGAGGAAACTCCAAAGGTTCTCAATAGGGTCAGAGGTCAGAGGAGGATGGTGACCACACCATGAGTTTCTCCCCTTTTATGCCCATAGCAGCCAATAACACAGTGGTATTCCTTGCAGCATGAGATGGTTCATTGTCATGCATGAATATGATTTTGTTACAGAAGGTACGGCTCTTCTTTTTGAACCATGAAAGAAAGTGATCAGTCAGAAGTCCATATACTTTGCTGAGGTCATTTTCACACCTTCAGAGACTTTGAAGGGGCCGACCAACGATTCTCTCCCCATGATTTCAGCCCCAAAAATGACTCCACCACCTCCTTGCTGACTTCACAGCCGTGTTGGGATGAGGTGGCCATCCACCACCAATCCACTACTGTGTCCATCTGGACCATCCAGGGTTCCACAGCAGTCATCAGTGAACAAGTCTGTTTGAAAATGAATCTTCATGTAAAGCTGGGCCCACTGCCACCGTTTCTGCTTGTGAGCTCTTGTTAGGGGCCAAATAGTAGGTTCATGCACCACAAGCCTCTGGATGATCCTCCACATTGAGGTTCCAGAGGCACCAGCAGCTTCAAATAACTGTTTGATGCTTTGTAAGGACATTTTAACAGCTGCTCTTTTAATACGATGAATTTGTCTAACAGAAACCTTCCTCATTATGCCTTTATCTGTACAAACCCATCTTTGTTCTGAATCAGCCACAAATAACGCTATAGTTTTTGTTAAATATCTAATGTTTTTATATCTTGCATTACGGCACTACACTATCTGATGATTTTTGTCAGAGAGATCCTTTCTCTTTCCCATATTGCTTGAAACCTGTGGCCTGCTTAATAATGTGGAACATCCTTCTGAAGTAGATTTCCTTTAATTGAGCTCACCAGACAAACTAATCAACCCAGCTCTCTGAAATTAATTATAGTGAGACCTGACACAAAATACCATCTATAAATTTAATAGCACAATAAAAATTTTTATCTTTATGACACTTTAATCCAATTTGCATAATAATTTGGAACACGGTGTAGATGTTTCCAGTGCAAAATGAAACTTCCTGAAGGTCCTGATCTAACAAAAGCAGAGATGGAAGATTTCTTTTTAACTTGTAAAAAGAAAAAAACAGTGGCATCAGGTACAGCAATACCTGCTGAAGTGTTATTTTTTAATTATTTTTTTTTTATGAATTGAAAGATAAATCTGATGTTTTAATTCTCTTAGAGTTCATCATTGTCTGAGGTCGGGTTGCAGGTGCAGCAGGTACAGGAATGGAAACTGAGACGTTTCTCCTCTAATGTGACACTTTATACCTCATTCTGGGTGATCTGTGAAAGCTGAGAGCCCTGGCTCCGTCCCATGGGTCTTCCTCCTGCTGGGTGTGCCTGATCCTTTCAGTGTTTGTCATTTTATAGTGTGTTTAGTTTCTCAAAATGTGGAACATTCAAAGAAACAACATTAACTCTTATTAATTCGATAAAAAGGGAAATAAATTTGGGGGATGGGCAGCTCTGTTGCATTGACTTGGTGGATCTCGGCATAGGGAGAAAGCAAGAAGTCTTTATGGACTTGGCATGAACTTTGTCAAGACAGAACAGAGCATAGACCAAACATGAAACGAGAATCCGGTGGGGAACAAAGACAAAGACAGGAACTTAAATAGCTGGTGAGACAAAAGAGTAGCATAACTAAGATGAGGGAACACAGGTGGATTTAATGGAACTGAGGAACTGGAACCAAGAGGACTTGATAGTAATCTAAACTTAAATACAAATACACAAGAAAACCTAAAATTAAGAAACAAAGAGTGGCAACACCTAATAGAAAGAGAAATTATCAAACTTGAACAGAACTAAGTAAACTAGCAAGGAAAGAGGATAAGAAAACCAAAAATACTTATGACAGGAATAATGCACTAATAATCAGGGCTAAACTATGAAACCAGACGTGAACCAGTGATAAAACCAGATGAGCAAGGAGTAAAAGAAACTGACAGAATATGAAAAACGACTTTAACTAAGATGAAAGAAAAAGGGAATAAACTAACAGACACAACCTACAGAAACTATTGAGGAAGGTGAACAACAGAATAACTTATAAAAACGAACCTACTGGAAAGAACTAATAATGCAAACACTACGAACCATAAATGACTCATAACAAAATCCACAAACCAAAGCCCAAACATCCAGGAATGATGACAACCATGAGCACGAGGCCGTTGTCCTCAACACGGCTGTCCTGTGTCGGGCTCCGGCTTTGGATGACTTGCTACATGTCTTCACCTTCTCTCTCCACCCTCTTTCCTGTCAAATCTCTGTTCATTAAAGGTCACTCATGTCTAAAAGAAAAATAAAAAATCTTTAAAAAACGAGAAAGAAAAGCAGGAACTGGAGTAACAGTGAGTCAGTGGTCCAAATAGGAGTGTACTTTAGCTGAGTCAGACTCTTGTGAAGATCGGTCTCCACTGCTAAAGCTTTTCCAGAGACTTGAACTATAAGGGGATGTCCCTCTCTAACAAACAGATTTGAATGCTTAAGTTCTTCTAATCATTAAACTATGAACTAATGTTCTTCAAAGTATTTACAATTAGGGAGTACTCTTTTTTTTTTTAAATAGTGATCTTGTTGATAAGTATAAATACATATTTTTTTGTGACCCATCCCTCCTCCCATTGTCCAAATGTCCTGAAATTGAAGCCTGGATTATTCTAAAAAATATTTAGTTTTTTTTTACATAAGTACTTTTTACCTTCAACATCAACTAGAACTATGCAGACATGATGTCCTTTCACATTTAGGACAGGAGATTTATTTATGCTCTATTTATGTTACTGGAAGAACTAATTCATCTTTGCTTTGACCTCACCAATCAAGACAAATTGAGTGGAAACTTAGAACTAATTTGCTCAGCTATTAAACACCACACATAACAAATCCATCCAAACAGAAAAAAAACAACAACTCCCTGGATGGAGATATAAAGGTATGAAGTCCAGTGTGTTTTTCTGCCAATGAAAACCTGTCTGTCATAATTAACATAATTGTGTGAAGTCTATCATCTCATGTTTTGATAAAGACTTCCTGCTTCCTCATGGGCACCGATTTTTACTTAGAATCTCTGAGTGAACCCATTTGATGTGGCCCTGTGGCATTTCAACTTCTTTGGCTGCAGCCACCTGACTGCTGTGCATCACGGTTCATTGGATAGCTGAGTCAATTTCTCGCTTGGTCTTGGCATGCAGCTAGATGACATGCATGTAGAGGAGGTAACTAATGGTGCCACCATCTCTAAATTGGCATCCGTAACCTCTTTTGGTGATGATCTGACTGAGGGGGAGACAGAGCATCACCTTGGTATGTCCTGCACCTCCATGAGTGTATTTGCCTTGGCGAAAAGATTAATTACAGCCTTTCTAGTTTAGTCATTAGATGTGTGAGGATTATTTATTTATTTTTAGTTTATTTCTTTTTATATAATATATACTTGTATAGTTACACGTCGTCTCAGTTTTTTTTTTTTTATTTGATTACATGTAGAATTTGGAGGATTTATTGCTGTGTAATTTCCCCCATTTGAGCTTTTAGTCATTTTGTCATCACTGGTGTCATGTGACATTTTGCTCCAAATCAGTGGAATTTATGCAGATCTTATGGATTGCTTGCAACTGTTTAAATAAAACAAATAAAAAACAAACAAAAATAAAACAACTTTTGACTGTTTGCCCACACATTACAGCCAACATTTTGCTTTCACAAGTCTTGGCCTAAGCTCTAATTCTTCTTCTTCTTCTCTACATGAACATACAAATTATTATTCACTACCGTCCCCTGTTCCCTTAAGGGAACACTGGGCAGAATTGGGAGTTAACCCACTTCTTTGTATTACAGTTGACAGTTTGAAGGTTGTGTATCAGTATAAACAGCGCCCCCACATGGACAGTAAAAGGATGCAGCACTGTTGGCACGACATTCGTTGTCTTAGGTGTTGTGACAAAATAAACTTTGCCTTACTTACTGGGAAAAACGGAACTGATAACAAAAGTTTTCTGAGACGGTGTTTTTTTCTTTCCCTGATCTCATCTGAACCGGTTTGGTTCAGCTGGGCTTTTTAAACTGGGGCCTGAGTCCGAATTTCGTACCGCAAATATGAAACTGACAGAATATGAAAACGACTTATGTTGCCCTTGAATCCATTAAAGAACTCACTTTTTTCTTTTGCATACAAAAGTTTTTCCAAATGTTACACAAATGTAAAAGAAACAGCATTAATCCACCTCATTTACTTTAGACTAGTTTTCTGGTATCCATCCCAACACTTACTCTATGTTTATATTGCTATATACTTATAAATATAATATAATTATAATACATTGATTCTGTGCGTTTCATTTTACACCCTACAACTTTATTTATTACCATAATCCTGACTAAAGTTCGGACTAAAGTGCGGAACAAAAAAATATGGAGTTAAAGTCAGACGGACTGAGGGTAAGAAATGACTCTGACCACTAGGGGGAGCCTGTGCACTACAGCAAAAATATCTTTATTTTATTCAAACATTTTAATATACATTATATATTTTTTATTTAGTTAGTTGGTTCAAACAGACAATAAAAAGTCAAGGTAGAAAAAAAATAATTAAGACAAATAGTCATGACATGCAATTTTACACAATTTGTTCGAAAAGGAGGTAGAAGATAAATAATCTTATGATTTTCTGCTCCTTGGCTACAAAAAAATCATCTGACATTATCAATTTTTAGTGTTAATGAGACCAAATATTCCGCTGTTACATACAGAACATATAACATATCTTAGTTGCATTTGTTTACAGTGTAAACTACGTGGAGAAACTCCGCCCATTTTGAGCGTTTTTATATAAACGTAACGTTTAAATCACATTAAAACACTTTCAGCATTTTTTTTGTTTGTTTGCTTTGTTTCATTCTTTCATTGTGGCCGAGTCTGGACAAACATAAACAATAAACGCTGACGTCGCGCCTGAATCACGTGTGCTGCGTTTGAAACGAGGGATTTGCGAAAAAGTGCGCCGCCGCTTTGAGTGAAGGAGACTCTACTTCCTGCCATATTGTGAGTCAGAGATTCAGCGGCAGCTGGTGCAGCAGATCTGTACAGCATGTTAGCCGGCCGCCGAGCCCCGCTGGCGGCTGGTTCGAGCCGCAGTTTTCAGTGAAAATCAGTGACAGGAAGGAGACACGAAAGCACCAGGTTCAAACTATAAACAAGAGAGAGAGAGACAGAGAGAGAGACAGAGAAAGAGAGAGAGAGAGAACTTCCGTGTTCATCTCTGCTGCTGGTCTGCGCCTCCAGGTAATAGTTTTATGAAATGATGTCACATGACCTTGCATTTTGCCATTTTGGATGTGCATCACCTTGTTTGAATGTAGTCTGTACTGAAATATTTCTTTAAAGACCATATTATTAACATGAACATAAGTACTGAGTGTATTTACAGTCACTTTTATGAGCCTTAAGTCAGTGAAAGCCATTTGTAGAAAATGTAAACAATTCACAGATGTATTCTGTTACATGAAGTCCAATTTATTTAGGGCTCTAATCGATCAGGTTTAGATTCAAATCCAGTGGCATCCCAGATCAATACAGTTATAATCACAAAATTAACTTTTTCACAGGTCGAGATAATCTGGTTGAGAATGTGAATCGTGTTTTGTGACTTGAGATCTACTTTAAAATGAGTAATAATGAAGAATGACACTGATTGAGGCTCTCCAATATTAGAGAAATCAAAAAGTTGCGATACTGTCCATCCATCCATCCATTTTCTGTTCACCCTTGTCCCTAATGGGGTCGGGAGGTGCTGGTGCCTATGTCCAGCTGCGTTCCGGGCGAGAGGCGGGGTCACCCTGGACAGGTCGCCAGTCTGTCGCAGTGCGATACTGTCGCAATCACAATATCAATCTTTTCCATTCCCATGATGATCTTCGGTGATGAAGATTTTGCATGAGTTCAAAGATATTCCGGGGACAAAAACTTTATCTTACAAAGGTGAGGCAAAAATGACTAGCTATGGGGGTTTATTTATCCATTCTTAAATTTACTGATTGATATTTCAAAGGTTATCGCCATATTTTTAACATTAGTTATGAGAAACTGCACTTTCTAAATAATTTAAAACACTTCCTAAAAGCTTTTGGACTAATGGCAAAAGCTTAAGGTTAAAACATTAAAAGATGTTAAATGTTCATTTGTTAAATTAAACCTAAAGAGTGTTGTAGTTTAGTCAATTTAGGCAGTTCATCTTGACTTGAATATTAGAAAAATGACATCTTCAGCGCATGAAACGTGTAATTACTTACAATTTATGATATCATCATGTGTATTTTAATATGTAGCTTTCTTTTTTTTCTACATGATCTGTGACCTCAGCCTAATATCTAATGCTAGAGTGTGATCAGGTTATTAACAACTTCAGTTTCTATAAATAAAAGTAAATACAAGTTAAATATATATTTAAGTAATCTAAATGTAAGGTTTATTTAGGGGTGTATTTACAGTTTCTAGCAATCAGATCATTTTGAAATGTATAAAACTACTGCGGTAAAATAATCCTGTTTTACTTTACCTAATATCTTGCCGTACAGCTTTAAGCGGAGGCTAGGTGTGGAGGTTATACTGACAAATGAAAGTAAACCTTTGAAACGCCCCGTCTCAACAGGCCTTGCTTTTTGTTCACTGGGTATCTGCAAAACAAATCAAGATGTGGGGAACGAAAGCCGTGTCAGTGGAATCGGAGGGAATTGCTACACAAAGCTGCAGGAACAAAAAAAGATTTATTTTTAGCTGGAGGATGAAGACTAAAACAAAAGCTGGGTGCCGCGGCCAAACTAGTGACAAATTCAGCGAGAAGTGTTTTTGAATATTTCAACTTTTTAAAATCTCTGCAAACTCAGGCCTTGTCTGATACTCTGGAGGCGTTAAAGGCTTCAGACAATTAATCATGTTCTGACACATTTACAGAGTTGCTTTCCATGTGGAAAAGAGAAAAACAGCTTTGTGTTGGGTTTTCGTCATGTTTCTATCAGTTTTTTTGTTCTTTAAATTGACCTTTGTTAAACTTATAGCTCACTGTGTATTCTGAATTTTGTTATTCAGTTGTAACTGTCTTTGCCTCTAGGTGTCCTTAATCATCAGGCCACCTGTTTCCACTTTTCACCCCTCTCGGTATATTTATGTTTTTGTTCTTTAGTCTAATCTTAAATCATCACATTCCCTGCTCACCCTACTCGCCTTTTCTCAGTTTTCTAATTTACTTTAGTTTGATTATTAAAAATAATAACACTCCTGAGTTTCTACATTTGGCTCCTTTCATCTTTGGTATTACACATCCTCCTTTACCAATAAAACAATGCAATATTATACTAAAACTGAACATGAAAGAACCCTTTTCAAAAAAGGAAGAACAGCATTTAATTATTTTTCTGTCCAAAACAAGTGTCATGATCTTGAGTTGTTTTGGAGTTTGCTTAGTTTCTTATTTTCATTCGATCAGTCTTGTTTCTGTTCCTACTTTATTCAGTCCTCTCCTGGTGATTCTATCTGATACTTCAACCTCTACACAGGATGACAACAAGGTCATATCCAAGAGAAATTTTAGTTAAATATTCTTGGTTATGAAGACAAGGACAATCTTTGTATTTAATCACAACTGGAGAGATGGCAGTATCGTGAAATACCAAGGTATTTTAAAAGGTATTGCTCTAAAACCAATGAAATGTCACACCATGCAGATCGTTAAACTTTGAAAGAGGGTTTAACGATCAGCAGGCTGAAAAACCACCTGTTGAACTTTTCCTTAGTTGTTTTTGGTCATGCAAAATCTAGTGAAGGTTAAACCGCTGGCTGCAGGCTAGCTACTTTAGCAACTAAGTAGGTTTATTATTGCTACATCTGTTTACTTAGGTTTATTTATCAACATAAACACATTTTTGACAACATAGCTGTGATAGTCATTATGTTAGTATCACTGGGAATAAGTATCAATGTTAGACAAGACAAAGCAAGTTTATTTGCATATTTCAGAAAAAAGGCAAATGATGACAACTGATGATGGCAAATGATGACAACATAAAACATTTTACTGCCGTGGCATACTAAGGGAAAGTAATGAAAACTTTGAATATAGCCTAAATAAATGGTATTCTCGATATCAATCAAAGGCAACCCTAAGTGTGTAGATTTTTAGGCTTTCTCTAAACAAACTCAACTTTTCAGCATTTTTGCTTTTTTTTTTTTTTTTTTTAAAGTTTTTTCAAAATTAGAGAACCACAAACTTAATGCTTCACTGTGTTTAGTTTTGATTCCGGTGATGCTGAGTAGACTTGAACCAGAAGCGCAGAGTAATCTGAAAAGTTGATAAATCAACAGATCTTTAATGTATTTTGGTGCTAAGTTGTTCTAGACTTTAAAAATAAAAGTCTTTTAGAGTCTATTTTTCTCTGAGCTGCAGGGAGCCCAAATTTCAGGCCTGATCACTAGTTGCTGACTTTTGATCTTTCCTCTTTTGGTCCAAAAAAATATTTACCTCAATTTTGTTTCTCTTCAATTGAAGAAAGACATGGCACAAAGACATCAATGTACTGATTTGTACCATGCATCTGCTCAACATTTGAATGGATTGATTCATAGTAACCTGGTGACATTTGACTGCATCATCTGTATAATTATGCTGTCTTATCTCATTACAGATGTGCCTCAAAATCGAACCTTGGGGAATTCCTCATGTGATTATTATTAATTATTATTTTCACCTCCAATGAATACATTGTTCTACCTATTGATAGAACAAGGTCCCTGTCATGTATTTAAGACTCAAACCGGTTAAGTACTGTACCAAAAAAAGTCTGACCCAGTTTTTTAGTCACTTCAGTAATGTACCATGGTCAACAGTGTCAAATGCTGCTCTGAGATCAGGACTGTGGTTCCTCTACAGTCCATATTTATGTAGATGTCACTGAACCTTTACAAGGTTCAGTGACATCTGAACCTTGTAAAGGTTCAGATAAGCAGGACTGAGTCTGCTTATGACTCAGTCCTGCTTATGACTCAGTCATAAGCAGACTGAGTCTGCTTATGACAGACTCAGTCCTGTCATAAGCACGGAAACTGGACTGAAGAGTCAAAACGGTTGGTCATTAGCAAGGTTAACATAATTTCAGATTCTCATACAAACCCATACTTAAATGATATAAATCAATATCCAATGATCTGGGCTCAAAAGTCTTGGTGAAAACAAACAGTACTTTGGGAGTTACCTTAGTAATGCTCTCTGTTTTCACAAAAACAGATGCGATTAATACTATGAATGGTTGTCAAAAAGTAAAGTGAGGTTTATAGAAAAAGAAATGGAATATGGAAAATCCTATATGTAACTCATGTAAAACCCTTTTGACAATGTAAGAATGTTTCCGTTTGGAAAACTATAGCTACGTCCATATTGTCTGTCAGCATCAATCAACTGACCTGACTGGTTGAAGCTAACTTATGCACAACAACGCAACAGATGATTTATCCAATCAGCTGGAATGTAAAGGAGCTCATGTCGATGACCCGTCCACTTTTTTTTTTTTTAGACCGGTTTCCATTCTGTAAAATTCCACAGAAAAGGCATGTGTGTCTGAAAGTATTTAACATACGCCCAGTGCTGATGATTTGAACCTGTCCAGAGGACAGAGATGACTTCATCATTACCTCACCCTGCTCTGTTAGAGGACTTATCAAAAACATGTGGCTCCTTTCTCCCTGCACACTGCAATTTGATGAAGCCTTGGACTCTGCTTTCTTTGTTTGAGGACATGAGTTCACAAAACTAGTGGAGTTGTGTAATCTTGCCTTTCTCAGTATTCTCGGCTCACTATGCGCATTTTCTTATATGCCGTATAGCCTGAGTTAAATTCCCCTTAAAACCAGAGAGAACAGACGACAAACATTGTATCAGAGCTCTGTATCTGAAATAGGACTCAGTCTTGACACTTTGGCACTTTGGTTCCTTTGGAAGTCTTACAAATATCCTGACATATACTGTAGTATCACTTTTATGGCGACAAAATCTGCGTATTTAAGACTCCCCAAAAACATTTTGTACTCCAGAACTCATGGTTCAAAGATTACTTGTAAAGTTTTTCTGGCAGTGACAATTTAATAACAGCAATCTCAGCCCTGCAGGGAAAGGATCAAAGTACAATTTTTGTTACTCTCTATGTTGTTTAGAACAAAGAGTGGACTGGTGTGAGATTATCACGGTATGATGACCTTCAGTAAGAATAACACGGTTTCATTTAAGACAGAAAAGTAATTATTAATCCTTCTGCTGCTAAAATAATCCAATATATTCACCAATAAAGCTTCGGGCTACAAAATATATCACACATCTATTGTCATTGCAACATCAATGTACACAACATCAATACTGCAGAATTGCTTGGACTACAAGTAATTACATCATGTAGATACCATGGATTACATTCTATACTGCAGCATAGAATCATTCTTTTTTATTATTTTTGATAAACTGATTTTAGCAAACAATCACCCATACAAATATAAGAACTTTCAATTGCTTCTATGCTGTATTTTATACCTTCTTGCGCTTTATATAGAGTTATATAGCCACATTATTAGTTGTGCTATCTGCAGAGGTTGGGCAAATATAAGCAAAAATGCTTCTAGAGTTGCCGGTATGTTGTTATACTAGCATTAAAACAGTGCTACCTCAATCAGAGTGATGGATGGGCCTCCTCAGATCTCCGTACCATTACCTTCTGTGTTTTTGAGACAGAAAATATTTTTCAACAGCCAAATTTGCCTTTCTTGTAAACAAGGAAAAACATAGGATGATCCTCCATGGGAAGAAGAGACGAGGTCTTGCTCAGTGGGTGGATGAAGGTGAGAGCAGGGCGACTTAGACATGCTGATTTGGGGTGGTACAATTTTCAGCTACAACCCATTGAAAGCCAGCAAAAGGCAGATAAAGGCAGAAAAAGCCCTCAAGAAGAAAACCGTATGGTAGATCAGTTAAGAGTGGTGGACATCTTGTGACGAAGGGGAAAAAAATGTCTTTGTCATTGCAGAATTCAACAATAATATTTCAATGTTTTGGTTTCCATAGTTGTGAGTTGCTGCTGTGTAACTGAATTGAAATGAAACTGAATACTTGCGAATGTCAGAAACCTTTAGATCATTTGATAAAGGAATTACTTGAGCCATCTCCCGTCTTGTCCAGAGAACATTGGATCTCTATCATGTGCATAACTTAAAATCTAAACATTTGGTTGTTTTCACATTCAGCATGAATTCACACAAGCCTTTGTCTGTGTAGCCATGTGTCAGCAGTAGATCTTCCCATGCAGCTTAGACAGTTTCGCATAGACATTACAGTGCAGTAGCCACGGTAACGGGGTCAACCTCCGACTACGCTCGGACGAGAGGTGACATATTTTTGGCCAAAGGAGCTTTTCGGACAAACAGTGTTTCTTTTCATCTCCCAACCCTTCTGCTGTTGTCCTCTTATTAAAACGTCTCTGTGACTCAAACGTTTCTCATCATGAAAGCTGACTTGGGAACGTTGACTTGACCAGGCTGTATTTTTCTTAATCTTCCGTAGTGAGTGATTGCATCTTATTCACAATTACAGTTATCAAGTCGGCATACTTCATTAACTAGAGCTTTTATGAGTTGGAAGTCAGGAGTTTTTTCTTGTCCTAACTCCAATAGTCTGTTTTTTTTTTTTCTAAGAGCTCTGATGGTTGGGATTATATAACCATCTAATAATTCTTTATAAGGTTAGATCCGTAACAGCTTGAGTCTTTAATCAGCTGAATTAGTGTGAAAAATACCCTGGGTGTGCAGAGAATGGCACTGACTCGGTGTGTGGTTTCGTCTGGGCTGCTTGCCAGTCGCGTTGGTTAATGTCCATCCCTGTCACTGTGCCCCGAGGGCCTGCATTAATATGCATATAAGATGAAAACTTCCAGGTCACTAAATCTATTCATTCCCCTGTCATTTCACATATTTACTGGCAGAGCTTAATCACTTGCATGTCAAGTCTACGAAACGGGAGACTCATTAGTCGAGAGTGTGTTCTTGAGGGCGTGTCCATGTGAGCCAAATGTGTTTGTGTGTATTTCTGAACCTGTGAGGAGATTTTGATGGATCTCTATGTAGTGGGTGTTGATCCCCTCGCTGTGTGGGAATGAATGTAAGGCTTCTATCTTTGAAGGTGATGAAAAGGTCCCACTGTGTGCATGTAGAGACGTGATGTTTGAATACTCTCGTCTCATTTCTCCTTTCTGAAATTCCTGGAGAAGCTAGCTGGTTGACCGTAACGACCTTAAAGCTGCAATATGCAACTTTTACAAAAATGTGTTTGTTCCAGATTTATTTTCCATGTAGTGACAGCAGGATGTGAGACAGATAATCTGGGAAGAGATCGATCTCCTCCATGTCATCCCTGAGCTACTATTGCCATCTGAAGAAATGCAAAAACAACTAATCAGAGCCAGGAGGAGGGTCTTAGCGTTGTCAATCAACCTCCTGTATGCTGCTCAATGCTCAATCTACCGTTGCAGGGAATTGTTTAACTGCCTTTGTTGGTGACCATAGTAATTAACCTTAGCATTGGTAGCAGGCTATGCTGTGGTGAATCAGCACAGCCTAGCAAAGAGCAAGTGGGAGGAGATGAGCACAAGAATGATTGACAGCGCTAAGACCCTCCTCCTGGCTCTGATTGGTTGTTTTTGACTGAGTGGTGGGAGCACTGGAAGAAGGCAGAGGAGCCTTTTTTTTAAATCACAGATTATCTATCTTGTATGTTGTGATGACATAATGATAAATTGAACAAATATGAAAAAAAAATGTAAATAAAATTTAGATACTGTAACTTTAAAGTACAGTGAAAAACCTTTTTGTACATTTTTTTTGTTTTGTTTTTGCCTATAAAGTCAGCAACATCCACATCTTAAAAGATGCATGTAAAATGTTAACATTAAATACTTTATATGTTTCATACCAACATGTAAAACTAAGCACAATAAAACCAGTTTAGTTCCTGTTGCCTTGCCATTGGTTTCCAAAATTCAATGTTTGTATTCTTTTTCTTTTGTCTTAATGAGGATACTCTATGTGGATCAGTGTGTTTTAATTTGTCTATATGGTTTTTAATATTTTAAAGTATTGGCCACCTGGTCATTTTTAGTCAGTTTGAAGTTTTTCCTGTCTCACTTTAGTTTATGTTTAATACATTTTCATTCATAGCCACTATCTGAGTTATTGGTTAAAGCAGTTTTATTTATGGTTCAATTTATTTATTTATTTTTTAAAGATTTTTGTGGCATTTGGTCACTAGTAACTCAACAGAAAGAAGAGCAGAAAGAAAATGGAGGCCATGTAGTAAATGACCTGGGTGTGGGAATCAAACCCAGGCCGTTTACCGCATGTCATTCTCTGCTCTCTGCGTCAAGGCCTCTCTGCTTATGATGCACTTGTTCTACCAATGAGCCACCTGGTGCCCCAGACAGAAGGTTTTTACCATCGGCTCTGGAAACATTATCATGAAATGCTGATAAAAGAGGAAATGAGAATCTCTGTGTACTTGTTTATGAACTCTTTTTCACCTCTCGTGTGTCCAGGAAACACTCTCTGCTGCCTCTGTGACCAAACACCTCCATTTACCAAATCATCTGGCGGGCACACCCATGTATCTGTTCCGGCTTGTGCGCGCACACACACACGCACACCCCCCCACACCCACACACACACACACACACACACCAAGCTATTGTTAAATCACTCACCCTGTAACAAATCCCAGCTGGCATCGCTGAGCTCAGCTAGCTGCTAAATCCTCATGTCAGTATGGCTATCTACTTTTTAATGTCTTCTGTAGCTACGTTAGCTTGTTTCTCAAAAAAATCATCATATTCGCCAGCAAGATGAGGTGCTGGGTCAGCACTGCTGAGCCTTCATGTTTTGGCCTTTATCTGTTGTGCTGAGTGACTCAGTCAAGGGTCTTATCAATTCAGTGAGCTGGATTTGCATTTGAGACCGGACAGGATGTGAATTTGAATGTCATCTTTCAAATCTGTGCTGACATTTAGACTGCGATGAACGTTGTGATTTCATCCTGACTCAATCAATCATCCTGAGCGCTGTCGATGCTCTTCTTGTTTTCAGACGCCACTTTCCACTTGTTTGTATTGGTGTTTGTTTGGTGAAATATGTCTTTAAAACATATTTATGCAAAGTCCTTTTGTTTTAGCCCTTGATGTGTATTTGCAGTCTTTTGGAGTGGTGAAACATTGAATTTTGTCTCTCCCTTTGCTATGTAAATATCTATGTATTATGGTTGGGTCATATTTTTCAGTCCTTTCAGTTTCTTTATTCCCTATTATGTTTTTTTAATGATTTTAGTTATTTAGTGCTAATTCAGGTTATGGACTTCCAGCTAACCATTTTTGAGAGTCCACCGTCTTATTCTCTAATAATAAATAAAATGGATATATTATGGCAAAAAGTTCACTATTTTGCCATAATAGTGAAGGGTTTGAAGTGATCTAAAACACTTCAAATCCTAATCTTAGTATTTGTTTCTTCTCTTAAACCAATCTTGTGAGAAATGAATCATCAAGCAATGTATCTTTTGCCATTGCCTTGACAAGATTTTGGTTGTATATCTTTCACATTAATCTTTCCATTTTAGACTGTTTTCTCACCAGAAATGGCTCTAAAATTCAGCCAAGGGAGATGAAGTATTAAAGCAGTGCAGAAGAAGAAGAGCAGTTATGGGAGCTGGAATGTAGTGGGATTTATGCTTATGTCCTGCTCCTGAATAAAGTAGGTTAAAAAAGGATTATTTGGGTTCCGTGCCTTGGACAGTCGGCCACTGACCAAACACTGCCGGTGTGGGTTGTTTCATAGAAAATAACACGGCTCTGGTGTGCTCTTAAGTGTGTTTTCTCAGCAGAGTTAACATGTCCTTATGGGAGGCTTTCAAAAAGCTACGTGCAATTTGCAAAATCCATCTTGTTCCAGCACAGATAAAGCTGTACTTGTATAAAGGACAGAACTGAACATCTCTAGTGTTTTATGTTCAGATTCCTGTTATCTGCTGTCATCTCCCTCCCTTTTGTAAACTATCTGAATGAACAGTTTGCACACTTCTGTAGAAAGCATCTTCCTTTTTCGAATCTTCTTCTACCTGTTGACCTCATTAGTAAGCACCTCATTTGTAAATGTGTATACAGAAAGTTGCTGAGTTCACACTGCCCATCCCTAATCTCCACTCTCTCTGAGCAGAAATTTCCCCCAAGTGGCCACATAATGATTTACTGAATTTATCTGAAAATAAAGCCAGCCCTCTCGCCATGTCACCATTTCTAACATTTGACCTGTTGGAGTAACTGAGTCTTTATGGATGCCAATGGAGCTCCTGCACAGCATAGCATGAAATTAGATTATGTCATTACAGATGATGCGGTAGAAAGACAATTATTTACCTGAAAGCATCTTTTTGTTAGTTTTTTTGCACAGCATTAAAATACAAGGCATAGACATAATAGTGTTGAAATCTCAATGGTTATCTTCCACATAATAAAAGGCCTGTACAGAGTAGCACGACCCTTTTCCACTAGCACCTCTAAAACATGGCTCAACTCGGGTCACAATTTGGGTGTTTTTTTGTTTTTCATTACTGTTAAGTTAGCAACTCTATTGGGTGGATTTGTTTCTTTAGGACAGCACCAGAGTCCAAAAAGTAGCGCAACGTAATCTGTGCACAACACTAACAAGACACAACGCAACAATGGAGGACATGGCTGGTACCAAATAACCACTGGCTGTGGAATGCCTTTAATGCTGAGTAGCTGAAGAGAGACTTTATTTACAACAGCTTAAATAGACTTGTTCACAGTCTGCAATGCCATCAACTTTTCTCTCGTTTCCTGCTGCAATGTCTTCTTCTATTTACGCAAGCGAAATTGAAAACTGTGACCAAACGCCACAGTTTGGTCTCACGTAAATCTTGTGTTTATGTACCAGTTTTATGCTGAGATCAATGTTCATGCTGCACTAACGGCATATATGTGCCATCTTCTTGTACTTCTTTTTCTCTGCTGGAGGCTTGTTTTTCATTAGTGACGCATGTTACATTTGGTTCAAAATCCCCCTTCCTCCTATCCCTCGCACTGCAAAACAATCTCTACATACATCTGTGGTGTGTGTTTTCCTTAACGTGTGCATGTGAAGTACATTTACGTCTTTATTTAATTGGACCGCTAACATTTGATTGGGCCCAAGTGGTTTTGCTTTGTGGTTGTTTAAAAGTTTACCCATTGTTTCCAATGAGCTGGATCTGTTTCCACAGTAGGTTGTTATATTGTCATTAGAAGCACAAGCAGCAGTATTGCATATATTATTGTCCACATTTTACATAACATTTAAAAAAGATTTTCCTTGAAATGATCTAAAACATACGTATTAAAATGTTACAGTATACTGAGAGCTCATGCAGCAACACCATCTGCTACAGCTCCTCTGCTCTGCGCCACCATCATTACTTTTTCATTGCAAATGGGAACCTGGTGAGCCGGAGCAGAAATAAACAAGCTGAAGCGCCTTTCGAGCTGTCACACCCAGTGTTCCCAGTGTGTTACAAGTTTCAGTTACTCAAGGAGCAACGTTGCATTACATCCTGTGCATTCAGATCGCAACAATGTAGTTTTGTGAAAGACAGATCCACCCTATAACTGTTTAGGCTAAAAACAAAAGTGCAGTTTGTTGGTTGGTGTATTGATTTCAGCTGGTTGTACTCTCACTGGCTTTAGTCTGGGGTTACAGCAATATTTAATCACTTTTCTAAAATCATGAACTATTTGCAAAAATTACTTGAATTTATTTTTGGCCATTATTTTAGTAAAGCGACAATTTCAAACGTCGATCAGGAGATAAAAGTTGTTCAAGAATGTATTAGGCTTTTACAAGGCATATATAATTGCACCAACCTTCCAGGTAGATATTAGATTTAAAGTTTGCGATTTTTTTTGTGTCAGGCATAATAGATTAATAGATAGTTCGACAGAGTTATATGTCCATCAACTTTAAGTTGAAATCTTGTTTTTCTTATTTCATTGAGGCAAGAAGTCACCCAACAAATATACTACTTACATGAAAAGGTCACTGTCCTGAAGGTTGTGCCCCCCCCCCCCCCCACACACACACACTCTGTTTCCACTGAGGATGTGTCTGGTTGGAGCCATGGAGAGATACCCTATCAGATGTGCTTGATGATCTGTCACATGTCTTGGATTGTTGTCCCTGGATGGGAAGTATGTGAAGGCAGAATTTCCTTTACCTCAGCAGAGGAAATCACGGGATGCGACCCAACTTTTGTTTTCTGTCTTCTCAGGATGGTCGCAGATACATTTTGGGTTGGAGGTTAGAGGGGAACAAAAATTAAAAAAGCACAAACATGAGGCTGTTAAACATCCTGCTTACTGTGTTTCTGCATGCTGCATGGACTGCTGTGTTGGTATAGTATTTCTCTAATTGTTGTTTTCAGCTTTAAGTGATGTCATCCATCTTGGGATCAGAAAGGCTTTGCTACCATGGCTTAGAGTTGATGTTTTGAGTCCTGGCCAAATTCTGATGCTATACCCTGGAAAATCTGCTTCATGGCCTTGGGACTTAACGGAGAGTGGAAAGTAGAAGAAATAGGCTTGTTATTGAAGCCTGGGGTTAAAGTTTTTAACATATGAAAGATTTCTATAATGGACTGATCTGTAGTTTTGCAGACCTCTTGAACCCTTTCTTCAGCAAGGCCTTCTTGTTAAAACAGCTGTTTGGTGCATTGAGGGGTTTAGCAACACATCTGGCTGAAAACACAGTATAATGAGCAATACCTGGCTTATGAAAAGTGCATTTTAGTTTTAGTTACACAAGTACAGTAAGGATTCAAAGATTACAAAACAATCCGTAATAGCAGGATAAAATGGTGGAATGAACATCACTTTTCTATACCCTGTTCAGCTTTTCTGTTACCTTCTGAAAGTACACATACTGTTTTTGAGCTGCAAACAAAATGCACAAATATGTTGATTTTTTTTTCTACTTCTACATTTGTAGTTGTATTTCCAGGGCCTCACAGAGGAGCGGTTAGCATCACTGTTGCCTTGCAGCAACAAGGTCCTGGGTTTGATTTTGCATGTTCTGCCTGTTCATTCGTGGGTTTTCTCCAGGTACTCTGGCTTCCTCCCACAGTCCAAAAACAACAAACCGAACGACATGCATTGTTGTTAAGTTAGTTGGTCTCTCTAAATTGTCCTCATGTTTGAGTACATGCATAGATTATGTCCTACGATGGACGGTTTCAGGCTGCATCCAGCATCACAGCCAATGGCTGCTGGGCGCCAGCCCCCTCTTGACCCTTTGGTTTAAAGAAAAAAAATGTAATCGAAACCTTCTAAACTCACACACTGACACCAGCTGAATGGTGCTTCATGAGACAGATTTCACTTAGATGAGAAACAACATGTTTTAATATCAGCCACGAGATTAAATTCATGCTATTGTGTGACGATAAAATGACTCTTGGCTCCACCAAGTCTGAAACTTGGAAACCTTGAAGGTCTCTGTGTTTATGAACCCATTTGTTCATAATTTGGATAATTATATTGTTGGTCTAGGATGGAGAGGGTTTAGCTGCTCAGAGGTCTGCTTTCGAGTATTTATGCTTATTCTTCTGCGGATTAGATTTCAATCCGAACAGATTTATTTAATAGCAGAGACTAGGGAGTGTTTGCTTCCTGATCGTTCACTCTCAGACAGAGGATTCATTAATTATATTTGAACTATTTCAGCGTTTTCTGCGTGTGCCTTGATCAAAGTGTGTTTTACGTTACTGAATTCAAAAGAACGTCAAGTCTCAACGGCTGATTCTAGCAATAAACTGATCACGAATTTGCATTTCATTTCTGAGAATGTGCTGCTAAATGTTTCCATCTATAAAAAATAATGTAGCATAACCACCTTTAAAAAAGTAAGAGAACAATGTTGTGGTGCTGTAAATGAAGCGAAAATAAAGGAATTGTTTTTGAGGTTCTTTTATATATATTATGCGACTTTCATCACATAAAGAACTCTGGCTGATTGTTGCCTTTATCACTTTTGTGTTGCCAATGTACATGTTGTGCCTCTTTAATAGATTCGGCTAATAGATAATGAGAGTCCTTTTTAATAAGAACAGTTTTGAATTGAATTAGATTTGTTGACGGAGTGAAACAAATGCTACAATGAGCTGTGACGTTCTGCTGGCAGCTCTTTATCCAGCGCAGCTCCTTTGGGGTAGATGAGTGGTTGCACATCTACTGCCGTCTTTGTCAACCTTTAATATGACTGATTCACCTGTGATTGTTTCTCTGGGGAAATCAGTCTCCACAAAAATGCTGAACTGTGATTATTCAGATTTATTTATTTTTTAAAATAAATTGCTCTGTTCTACTTCCTGCTGAATAAGCACAACAACCTGACATTGAGTCTTCTCTGCCAGCTGTTTGGTAGCTGGGTTAGGCAGGGGGACGGTGGTCAGCTCTGTTTTGTCGCAGCAATTCGCAGCCTGGGTTCTCTCTGCGTTGGCGTTTGCATGTGTGGTTTCTTTTCTAGATTCCTGCCACTTTCCAAAACATTAGACTGTTGAGTTAATTGGTTACTGAGGGTGTGTGTGTGGGGGTGTGTGTGTGCGATCATTTTTCCTGTGTGTCTTTATTACCCTGTGATGGTCAGGCGACCTTTCCAGGGTGTCCTCCGTCTCGCCCAGTGACTGCTGGAGAGAGGCACCAGTCTCCCCGACAATAAGCGGGTATAGACGACTGGATGTTCTGTATAATATAAAAGTATAACACTTATTAAATTTATTTTATTCATAGCCTTTTAACGGTCAAATTCTGCTGTTTTTACAGCAGTTTTACAGCCTGTTGTGTCTTTTCAAATCACTCAGCTCTCTTCTGTAAAATATTGGGTTTCATTTGTGTTTCTGTTTTGTTCATTTCCTTATTGCTTGTTTACCTTTCTTCCATCCAGCCATATTCAGCTCAGTTTCTACATTCATTATTGCTCAAGAGGTTTTGCTACGTTTAGTTTTACTAGTTTAGTGTTTCACAATAAGTTCATCCTTTATGTACTTGGTTACCTAGTTTATTACTTGTAATTTTGTATTTCTTCCATTTGGATCTATTGTTTTTTCCCTTTTGCTTCTGGACCAGGGTTCTTCTGTTGCCAACCCATTGTTTCCCTGTGACTCTGCCCGTGTGTCATGGCCAGCATTTTTATAAGTCTCCTTTTCATTTTTTAAATTTAGACGCTCTATTTTTCCCCACACACATCACTGCATCTTTTACAAAACATCAAACCAGAATCTTATTTAAAAAAACAAAACAAAGCAAAAAAACCCAGAACATTATCAGAGAACGACGGCATCTTAAGGAGATCAGTGAGGAGTTGCGTGATAAAACATCACAAAATGTCTCATCTGTGGGATTTAATGGTACCGATTTATATTTGTTTATTGTAAGTCTGACCTGTTATTGATCCATATGGAGAGATGACACTGAACCAATAATGAGTTAATAAAATAGAAGTTCTCAGAACGTGTCTGGGTTTTATGTAACGGGGCTAAAGAGGGTCCTGCTGTGTTGTTGGACAGTCACGTCTGCCAGATCACCAAGGCCACGGCAGCGGTCAGCAGAAACACTCGTTATGTAACTGTGCTGGTTTCTCTCGTCTCCCTGCATCTCCCCTCCAGTACGACATGATCTGTCCGACAACTCCAGGGCTTTGCTAATGCAGTCGTATTCAACAAATTAGAGTTTTATTGAAAAGTTCATATTAGTAACTCAGTTCATTAACTGAAACGCATACAGATTAATTACACACAAGAGGTTTTCAAGGCTTCATTTCTGTTAACACCTCATGGAAACGCGACATTTACGATTAGGGTATTGTTTCAGAATAGTAAAAATAAATATTTTAAGACAGAAATGTGGGCTTGATAAAAAGTATGTTTGATATTAAGATTATTTTCAGTCAGATGCTCTTCAATCCCTCCAGCTCTAAGTGGACATCTAGTGCAAAAGTACTTTTTTTTATTATTATTATTTTTATTTTTTTAACTGGGAATAATTCAGTAACATTTCAAATTCACATTATTTCACGCAGAACTTCTACTACTTTTCTAATCTAGGAGACGAGAGTTATATGACAAAAACATCTCATCAATTTAGTTGGAAAATCGACAAATAATGTATTCAGTTGAAAAAACTAACAAACAAAAATAATAATTTTGTGTGTTCCAACGTAGCCTTGTAAAATATTTACACTGCAAGAGAGAATGTGTTTTACCAGTAAAAATACTTTTTATTACAGTCATACAACCTCCGTTGTATTCCTTTTAATTTTTGCAGTCCAACTTTCAATGATCTAAATAAGCATAAATCTGAACTATAAATAAATTAAGTCTGAACTATAGCTGGGCCAGTCCATAATTACTACATTTTGGTAAAACAAGCAAATAAACAAACAAAAAAAATGCATACAATAATAATAATCTGACCAACATCTACATCAACCAATGATCTCAAAAATCTTCTGCCTACCTGCATTTCTATCACCACCAACTTGAAATGTGCTGTAAACGTTTGTAGGCCTCCTATTTTCAACCCCCTGGAATTGTTCCAAATATTTTCGAAGTGTTATTTGGGACCAGTCCCAAAACTCCCCGCTGACAAGTTATCATCATCATCATCTTCTTCATGGAAGTCAGGCTCAGTGACCTCAACAAAAACACAGCTCACATGTCATCAGTCAGCTCTTGTTCTCCCATGGCGAGCTGTGCTGCTTGGTGTTGACACAGTTGGTGTTTTTGTGGATGACACAGATGATCACTGAGGGAAAACCGATTCCTCTGGGCTTCCTGCAGTGTGATGGTTCTGTCGGTGCAGAGCGTAAACTACAGTGGAATGGAACAGAAAGGAATTGACCTTTGTTGTACCTCAGTGGAGAAATTCAGGTGCACCAGCAGCAAAGTGACAGACAAGTCCCAGCATGTAGACATTACACAAAAATAACATTTCCAAAAGGGAATAATAACAGACTGTACTTTACAACATAAGAAAATACTTTTCATTTATCAAATATAACAATCAGATTTTTCTTTAAAAGTGCAACAAACTAAGATTACTTTTTAAAAAGTACAAAAAATATGCATCAATATTTGTGTCTTAAAAAATGTAGGAAAAAAAAACAAACAAGGATGTGCAAAAAACTTCAAATAAGAGCTTTGATCTAAAGACTTATTTAGTTTGTGGGTAAGCAGTGACGTTTATAAAGTCGAACAGCTGCTGGGAGGAAGGATCTACGTAAACGCTTTTTCGTGCACCTAAGATGCAACAGTTGATCACCGAAGGAGCTTAGCTGTTCAGTCAATCCACTTTTATCAAAATTCTTTAAAAAAATAAAATAAAACTGGCTAAGGCATCAATGGAAACTGGAGAATTTAATGGTGCAAAGTAAAATTGTTAATCTTTTTCTAGATCTGTCAAGAATATAATCATTGAGCCTCGTAACTGAGGTGAAGCTCTTCTGAATCTAAACTTCTGCTGAAGCGTTTACATCCCTTGAACTTCAAGTCTTCTCACATTATATCAGCAGAATTTAATGTATTTCATTGGTAGTTTATGTGATAGATTTTCACCACACAGTTATTTGCCACTTTGGTGTTTAGTTTGTCTCATTTTATGGATAAAATTCTAAAAGTGTGACATACATTTGACTTCAGCTTCTGGTAATTGAAATCAAGTGCTGCCAATTGCCTACAGAGTCCCTTTATATAAAAACTGCCTCCACCTGTACATAATTGAATCTCAATATAATCCAGCTACTTAGGGGAGGCCTCAGATGTTGTAGAGAACATTACTTAATAAACAGCATCACGAAAGCAAAATAATAAAATAAAAAAACACAGCAGACGAACCAGGGAGAAGGTTGTGGAGAAAGTAAAACCAGGGTTAGGTTATAAAACAATATCCCAAACTTTGAGATATTTAACAATATTCCTCAGTCCAGAATCTGTGGCCAGACTTGTGGCGATCCAGTCATCCAGTGACTGATCTTAAGCTATTTTGCAATGAGAATAGGTAAACATTTATTTTATAGATTTGCAAAAAGGCCGGATATGTTGCCCAACACACTCGCAGCTGTGATTCCAGTGGAATGTATTTCTAAAAAAGCATGGGCTCATTGGGGATGAATACAATGTTTCTTTTCTAATCAGAATATTTAAAGCCGTGTATTATTCTCCTTACACTTCCCAATCCTGTACAGCTTTGTGTTTTTTTGTTTAGTTTTGTTTTTCTATAGCATAAAATCCGTGTTACGTACATCAAAGTTTGTGACTGCAGTGTGATAAAATGCAAAAATGTTCATGAGGTATGAATACTTTTACACAGATATGAGTGAAATCCAGATCATCTCATAGAACTTGTTAGTTGTGCCTCTGGTCTTTACTTACACTTTGTTAAATTACAAAGTATGCTGAGATTTCAAGACCACTGAAGATGTTTTTCCTTCCATGCAAGCAAGAGATTTCCTCATTTGTGTTTTTTTCCTCTCCATTTCAGGTCTCAGAAAACTCGCGGTGGATGAACGGCGTTCAAAGTAAATGCTTACTTCTGCCTCCAGCTGTTTCAGATTTCTTAACCTTTAGATACCTACTGTGGTTTTACTGGTTGCAAAAGTCCTTGAAGACTGAAACACATAAAGTAAAACAATTTTTTTCTTTTTTGTAGTTTACAAGACGTGATTAAGTTGAGAGAGCAATCCTTGCTAAGAGGTAAGAATTTCATGGGTCTCATTCCAGCTACTGAACTCCCACACCTGTGAATTAGAGCGACAGCACTGCTCTGCTTAGAGTATTTCTTCACACATAGCAAGTACAGGAGGTTGGAAATGAAGTAGAAAAGGCAAATGTTTCAGTGAAGTGCTCCATGAAGCCTTTCTTCCCTCAGCTTCCCATCTTTCCTCCTCTGTGGTTTCTGCCAAGGACACAGCAGCCGCCAGGAGGGAAGTTTTGGGCTCTTTTTGGAAAACCTTGAACAAATGACAACACTTTGGTTTGCACTTAAAGGGATCCACGATAGACTTTATTTGACAAATATTTCATTTAGATGTGAAAACAGTACAGTAATTAATAATAGAGCTGCTTTGGTGTTCTGAGTTTCCCCTTCTCGTTATTTTCAGCCCACATATTAAAACACCACTTGCACACCTGTTAGCTGATAAAATCAACTTTGCTGCTACTTTTGATGGTTGAATTGAATCTCCTCCTTTGTCTTTTATCATCTTCTGAGTTTTTGCATTTTCTTCAGGCTTCATCATTTAGTTTCCTTGAACTTACACGTGACTGCGTCCTTCATTTTCTTTCCTGTCCGAGTGTCCAACTTGTGCCTTTGTTTGGTTCATAATGGTTATTATTTTGTGAATATTTTGAAGAAAAACATACTACAGACATTATCTAATCAAACAGCAAGCGTGTACAACTTCACCAGATTTAACAGAATGTAAATCCTATTTTTAACTTCCAAGATATGAGCTGGTCATTTCTAAACATATACTTTTTAGTGTAAGTGTGAAGCAGGTAAGTAGAATCTTTTATTATGATTAATATTTTATTTCCCATCAGGTTCCCATCAGACAGCTATCTCTCCTCACCTGGGTTTGGTTTCCTTAGCAAACTTCCATCTTGCTCCTGCCAACGATGTGGAAGGGTTAGCTGAAGCGCTAGGCTAGTATTGGCGTCGTTTTTCTCGGTTTCGATATGACTTGCGGATTATTCTACTGTCAGCATTTTTAAACGCTGTTCCAGCTAATTGCGTGTGGAAGAAAGGCATCTCTGCTTTATAAAGTTAGCGCTTAGCTGTCATAACGTTTTAATGACTGCTCTCACAGCTGTGCTCTGTGCTTTCCGTCTGAAGGAGACCCGCCACAGATACAGAGAGAGATGCGTCGCTTTTTGCTGTGCTTTTATCTCTGTTGCTGTAATTATTTTACAAGCCTCTTTTGTGAATACACCCAGTGGGTTTTATTCATGTGGGATCATAGCAAGCTGGCTAACGCTACGCTGAGCAAGCATAAAACTTGTCTCAGTCGTACAAGTGAGGATGGGTGTTAAGACATCTTATATTAACATTTGCTACTGTTGTAGTGAATTAGCTCTTCAGCCTTTTCACCCTGACCTTGCCCCATGCGTCCCACTGAAGCTGACATCTTTGTGATTTTGAACGTGTTCCCCATATTAAATGACAACCACTTTACTCGTAAACTGCTTAGGAGCTTAGCATTAGGCTAAGCTCCTAATGCTCCAATTTATAAATTACTCCACAATAGAAAGGAGATTAGCAGCTGTCGATGTAATCCCTTAATAAGTTTCATTGTGATTTCTATGTTCAGTTTCTCCTGGGCTGATGGCAAAAATTCAGATGCAATGAATAACTTAATCAGTTTTGACTTGTGACATGTTCCCGGTTGGACTTTTTTAACGTTGTCAAAAATTTGTTTATGCTTTCTTGTTGTTCCTAAAGTAGCATAATGGAACTCTGAACTTCGCTCGTAAGCTCCAATATACTCACCAGTTAATTGTACTTTATTCCTGTCTCTTTTTATTTAACTGGCTCTGCAGTGATTCGTGAGACGAACTCCCAGTTTCTTCAGAATCTTCCTTTTTCTTCTTGTAAACTGGTCTGATGTGACTCGCGTTTGTGAGAACATGAAAGTGAAAGAGAGGGAAGGACGTCTCATCCTTTAAAGAAGCTAACGGATGCCACACTGTTAATAGAAAGGTTGAGAAAAAGCCGCGTACACAAAGGAAGAAAACCAAGACGGGTTGTAACTTTACTCGTAAACTGTTTATACAAATGAGTCTCAGACTTTCCGTCTGTCTTTTTCTGTCTACTGGGTTTTTTTTCCTCCCCTTTTTTTTAATTTTCACTTCTCTTCTCTTCAGTCCTGCTTAGCCATTCCTCCATTTTTAATTTCTCCTAATTTTTGCAGTTGCTCTCGACTCAGTGGTGGTGCAGACATGCTCATATTGTGTGTGTAAATACTTGTCTGCTTTGGGTTTGTTGCCATCCTAAACTCCAGATAGTGGAGTTTAGGAATCTAAATAATATGGAATTTTAATGGAATCTAAATAATATTAATACTATTATTAATATTTGTTACAAATGAAGCAGTTTTTCTTATTAATATTGAGAACACTCATACTAAGGTGACAAGGAACTTGTGATTTGTTTCAACCTATAAATGTTTGAAGCCATCTAAGTGTTTATGTCTCTTTGTCTTATTTTGTTAGATGTCTCTTGTTGTCCACAGTTATGATGTACAGTAACTATCACTACAGGACAAATTAGCTATTCTTTTTCATTTTTGGCATTACTATAATTGATATGTTGAAAATGTAAATACACCTAAACGTCTAATTCTGCTGAAACCAGACTTACTTATTAAAGTTGAAATGTGTTTGAAAATGTGTGGCAGTTGTATTTTTAGGCATTTGATGTAAAAATGAAATCAAGTAATCTGCTAAAATGAACTTGTGTTTTGATCCCGTGAAGCATACCCCAAAGTAATACAATTGATACTCATATTTGCTCATCTGTCGTAAAAGAAATGTTTCAAATCTATGTAAATATTTGCTGTGAGATTTTTAAGTATCATGTTTTACATAGAATTATTTTTTACAGTTTACTTCCAGTAACCACCAGGTCACTTGAAGAGAGACTGTATTGACTGCTGCAGCCTCCTCTGTAAGAGAAAGGATGCAGAAAAACTAAAATATCAAAATAAACTCTCCAAAAACAAACTATTAAGAATAAAACAAGAAGGATCTGACAACCACTGAGAAACTGGTCACATGATGAAGACAAGTGTACTGATTGCGGATGAAGTAACTTTGAGCTACGAAAACTTCTAACATTTTAAATGTACAAAAAAAACCTCAGCTGATTATTTATTGTCTAGTGTCCTTTCCAAGAACTGACACACTCCTGATTCTCAGATGCAAACGGTTTTAATTACACTCCAAGTGGGAGTTTTCCTGATAAATAACAGCTGTCTCCTTTGTGCCTGGCTGACGAGAAACAGATTTTATTGGTTTGTGCGCACTTGTGTTGGTGCTAATTGTTAATGTGCTGGTTTTGGTTGGAGCTTTAAGGCCACATTTGATATGATTTGTTATACCCTTATTGCTGTTGTGTTAGGATGGGGGGAAAAAACAGCGACGGCTCTGATCTTACCGATGCGACTCTGGATCTTCTGGTTTGTGGACACGTGAGTGTTTGCTCACTGATTCTTGTGGCTGAGGAATGTTAAGAAGCGAATATTGAATTTCAGTGCTTTCATGATGTCATTCAAAGTAGGAGCTCTAAAATGGCTGCAGTCACCGATTGGAGCACAAACGAGCAAAACGCAGCGTTTTTCACCGCTCTGCGGGCGCGAAGATACACATTTCAACTCACTTTTAGCTCTCTTGGCCTTTGGAGCTCTTGCCGAGCAGAGAGGCAACAAATGACAGCTTTGTATTTTAGGAGGCTGGGAAAGTGGGGCAACACTGACACACACACACACACACCCCATCTGACACTGTCAAAGCCAGTGCCCAGTTCTGTTTTGCTCAATAGGCTGATTCATTGAGGCCTCCTCATGACTCTGGAAGAGAAAATGGAGTTGCGGTAAAGGGGAGGATGAGCAGTCAGGAGTGTTGCAGCTCAGCACTGTGAGGCTGACATGACCTGGCAGTGGTCAGTGTGTGTTAAATAGAAAGCAGTAATGACCCGACACGCTGTCTCTACGAAAACAAACTCACCTTATCAGAGTCTTTGTTTGCATGGACTAGTAATAGTTTTAATTGTGTAAATGTCACAAGGAAGTAGAAACTACCCACTGGAATTTAGGGATGATTTTAACCCTTTCATGCATAGCGGTCACTGCAGTGGACAGTCATGTACAAGCCATTTTATTGTTTCTTGTGGATTTTTATGTTCTGAGTGAACGCACTAGTGCATCATACAATAGACTGCCAACTACTGGCCGTCCACTGCAAGTACAAGAAAGTTTTTTGTTAAATCCAATATGGCAGACAGACCGACCCAGTCCCTCCTTCTTATTTTCTTTCAGAAAATAACCTGTTGAATATATCAATACAATGGTATTTATATTTTTCTTTCTTACAGGTAAAAATTGTGACATCAAGTAACCCCTAAAGACCAATACTACTGATGTATTTTCCAAATAACTTTGCATTTGGAGAAAATCAGTAATTGGTAATTGGAGACTATTTGAACAAGCCTTGCCACACAAATAGATATAAGCCATTTGTTTTGAAAGATATGTTCAAAATTTGTGTTGAAGGTATTAATTTTTAAATTAGTTGTTTTCCCTTTAATCCCCAAGGAAATTTTCTCTCCATTTAAACTTTCTCTCAATAACTTCAGCTAGTCAGAATAAAGACATTTCAACAGTCTGTGACAAATATTTAATAGATTAGGGGGTTTTTTGTGTTTTTTTGAGAATTTTTTTTTGTGTGTGTGTTTTTTTGTGGGGACTGTGAGCTCTTTCCTCTTATGAGAATTTTTATTTCGTGGTTTCTGAGCGACTTCTGAAATAGCCTTGAACAGGCTAACTCTGCATGCTTCTCTGACGACCATTTCCAGTTTGTGTTATAGTTTCCAAGTCTCCGGAAGAAAACCAGAATGGTATGCACGCCCACAACATGCTGGCTGCTAATTTGAAACCTCAAGTATGTTTTGAACTTGCACTGTGGCTTAGCTGTAGTGTCTTCATAAATAATGTAAAGTCCTTTCATTTTCATTTCCTTTGTTGATAGCAAAAGTAGTCATCCTGGTCTTATTTACCAACTGCCTCAACATTTAGGGGATGATTGGAGTATTTCACGATCGAGCCATGCAAGGACTTGAAAACATTACCCTACTGTTGGTCCTTGTCTGCTTGGCCTCAACAGAATCTAAGCATGTATATATTTATTTCACCACTTTTATATTTAATTAACTTCAAGTCTGTAAGATTGGCAGCAGAAAGTTGTTCTTGTGAGGACTTTTCTAAACAGAAACACTTGATGCTGAAGCACATTTGTCTGGATTTCTCTGACTAAATCTTTCAGTCTTGCTTTATGACTTAATGTCTCCCTCTGGATCGCACTGAGATGAAACTGAATGTCAATCACTTTTACAGCCTGTATTTAATTACTGTGAGCCTTTTTGTGTAACACAATATCAATAACATTAAGTTTATTTGTTTTTTTCCCTTTGGCTTTCATTCAAATGAAAAGAAATCCATTAAATTATAGCTAAAGTAAAAGATCTAGATCTAAGGATTCTGCTTGGAGCCTAATTTTATGTCATAGTAATAAACACCTCCCAGCCTTGTTCCAGATATGAACTCATTAGGGGACGCTGTTATTTTTTTGCTGTCACAATGCATCGGAGTCAACATGAACAGATGAAGCAGACATCCCTACATCCCACCACACTTGGTCCGAAACGTCCCGCCTCACCACCTGAGACTTAGATGAGGTTAAAAAATGTTCTGTATAATTATCAAAGCCTGATGCTTGGGGCCATTTGTCATGTTGAATTGTTACAACAGTCCACATTTGCTCATGAATATTGCATTAGGGACAGAATTGTTTACATCTTAGAGGGGAAAAACCTCATGACTTCATGAGGTGGCTCAATGAATACTCTACAATATATATATAAAAAATAATTTCAAGCTTTTATCTAAAACTATCATTAAGTTGTTATTTTTAACTAGCAAAGTCCACCGGTCAAATTTGGGTTTATGACGTCAAGATTTATATGATGAAGCAGGTGTAAAGGGTTCTTCACAGGATCTTTCTGTTTAGTGAACTGCGCTCTGCTGGACTGAGGTCTCCAGCGTTCCTTCAGGTATTTATGTGTCGAACCAACTTCTCCAGCGTGAGCTCACTGTCCAAATTTTATCAAGACTCATGCAGTTAGCTTGAAATTAGACTCAAGGGTGGTTTTGCAAAGCCTCATGAAGTTTAACAGTTTTCAGTGCCTGTGGTTAAATATTTTTCCGTTTCTTGGGTATTCCCTTTAAGCTCTGACAATTGGCGTCCAACCTTGTCCTCCATGATGGACATTGTCCATTGCGCTCATCCTCAGAGTTAACTTTACCAAGTGCTCCCAGTATCATTGTTGCTGTACTGTATAAGAACTAGTTGGTTTCTGTGATGGTCACAATAGGAGTTGTACTTAGTGCTGCATTCACATGGTCTCCTAGATAACCAGATATGACTGGAGTGTTGGATATAATACAGAGTCAAACTTCAATCACAAAACTACCAAATTTATTGGTATAAATCTGTTAGTTAGTGCTTGTCTTACAGTCACAAGCTCTGGGTATCTTACTGTCATTGAATTTATTATAACTCCTCTGCATGGCAGAGTACTGTAGAGTTAATGTGAAGCTTTTGGTGGAACATCTAGGCATCCTGAGTTAAAGAATAATTATGAGATGCAGCAGAAAGGATTTATTTTTTTAGCATTGCGCAACTTTCATTGTTTTTTTGATACATCCAATACATAAAAGATGCAAACTAAAATGAGTTTTTATGTATTTTTCTATTAGTAGTTAGTGTTTTAGCACAGTTTTCTTTAAAATGTGAGTTAAAGCGACATTAATTTGAGTTTTTTCACATTCTTTCTATCTGTTCTCAGTGTTAGCTGTGTAATGTCAAATGTGGGTGTAATTTACTTTTATTTCTTAGCCAGCTGTGAGAGATAGATTTTATTACGTCCGCTGCTCTGGCTGCTTTATCTTTGTAGTCTGACCACATGTGGGATTTTTTTTTTTTTAAAGCTGTTAAACAAACACAATGATTTAACATAATAAACCAACTGCTTTAACAGACATTGCTGGTCTCTTTTTTGCCAAGTCATGTTTTGTTTCCAGAACTGGACACCATCCAGCAGGCCAATGCAGGCGGCTGCAGGTGAATCCCAGCAATAGCTCTGGGGTTTTTTAGGGGATTTTAGCTTACATCAGCATTTGCAAGCTTTGCTGTCCCCTTGCGCTTGCTGGTAGTGAGTAGGATTGATTCAGTCTGCATGCAGATTGTTTCTACGTGGAGAATGTGTGTGTGTGTGTCTACTAGTATGTGTTGTGTGAAGGGGTACTAATGTATGTATTCATGCATGTTTTGTTCTTGTTAAATGGAAACAGATCCTGAGGAAAAAATGTTATGTACTTTGATCCTGCAGCTTGGTGTGTGCGTGTGTGTGTGTGTGTGTGTGTGTATTTCTCTTGGCAATAGTCTTTATGTTTTTGATTAGGCAATGCTGAAGATTACTCACATGCACCAGTGGAAAGAACCGCTGATTATGTCCAAGAAACTTTCTGGGCTTTTTTTGGTCCTATGTGAAGAACCCCACTGAATTAAAACCTGATCAAGTGTAAAACAAAATATTGTAAACAAGTTTTTCTTAAATTGATTTATCAAATCAAATAAAGCTATCTTACATTCAAAGATTTATCAGAACTGGAAATCGAATTGAACATCCTATTTTCTGTCATTCAAACGTACACCATCAAGGACTCCAAAATGAGATTACGTGATAGTGGCTCATCTTCTTTTAACAAAAAATAAAAGTGGAATAAAGCAACAATATTCAGGACCACAGTGCTACAGACAGAGACAAATATTAACTAAAAGCTAAGCCTGACTCTAAAATTAGAGCTAAGCTAAGGTTAGAACGCAACCTTAATGCGGCTGCATCATAACAGTAAACCAGCAAAATATGCAGCTGACAGTCGTTGCTCTGGGAGATGAACAGCATAGAGGAAAATGTGCGATTTGCAAAAGTGACCGAGTGCCGTGCAAAAGTATGCACAGAGTCTGATTGATAAATAAATACAAATATTCTCTGTGGATGAATCAGTTATTGTTTTATAGGTCTGTACGTTCTGGGATCTATATATGAATTAGCTTTTGTTCAGCTTACCAACTGGTGAAAGGTTCTTCTCTTTAGTTTTGTCAACATTTAGAGATGTTGGATTTATACCAGTTGGTTAAGTGTTGCACCTCCTCTCTGATTGCCATTTCATCTTTTCTGCATGAAGCAGTTGTTTCATCAGCAAATGTGTTGTAGGTGTGGACCACTGCACAGTCGTTGGTCATCAGTGTGCCGAGTGCATAGCCCTGAGGGGCTCCAGCACTCCAGCTGATGGAGTTGAAAGTGTTTTTACCTTTACTGAGTAGGACCCAATTGCAGAGGCAGGTGTTCAGGCCTAACAGAATTAGATTCCCTGTCAGATGGTGCGGAATGACGATGTTAAATTCTGAGTAGCAGTCGCTCTTCACCAGATGTCAGAGCGCTATTGTTCGACTTTAGGACGATGACTGCAGAGGGTCCAGTGAGGGTGAATGGTTTGACTTTATGTTCCTCTTGACAAGTCACTTGAAGCATTTCACAAATATGGGCCACAGGACGGGACAGTGGTGTTGAGGGACATATTAAAAATGTCTGGGAGAACCGTGGCCAGCTGTTCAGCATATCCTAACCCAAACTGGGTATAGAAGATGTTCAGCACATCTGGGAGGGAGGCTGCGATATCACAGACAGACAGGCATGGTCTGTAATTGGTAATTGGCTTCCTCACATACTGCTTGCGATGAGTCCTACCTCAGCCAGCTGATGTGGATTATGCTGACGTTTGGTGGCCTGGGGTTCGCAGCAAGCCAAGGTCACAAATTGTGGCAAGCAGCTTCTCTGGAAGAGTTGTGTTTTCAGGGTTTCTTGTATCTATCAGAAATTGGCAGTTAAGCACAAGTCCCATGTCACTTTGATGCTCAGACTTACAATATTGATCCAGTCAAGCTAATACAGATAACCATGTTGCCATGAAAGCATACTATATGTGCAGATTTTGAAGCGTCACATTGGAAAAGGTTGACGGAGACGGGAAAATTCAAAATAACTTCCTCAATTTTGCAACGAAAGTTTGTTTTTTTTTTCGCTCGCTTGAGTTCGTTTTTAGCTTATCCAAAAAAAAAAAAGGTAATTCACTAAAGGATTCAGATGTGCTGAATAAATGTAGATGTGGCAAATGATCCCAACCACTGGTGAGGCGTGCCTTAATAGAGGCCCAAAACTTGGAAAATAGAAAATCCAAACCTCCAGCACATAAGCCAGGACTCTATTTGTTGGAGCGATTCATGATAGCTTACAACTTCTACATCTTGTTTATTACAGTGTCAACATGTGACAAAATTGCAAGGTGTTAATGCAAATACCCCCTAGCTTGCTTTTTTTTTTTTTTTTTTTTCTCCCCCCCATTTTGTGACATTATAAAATATTTGCTCAAAATATGAAAATACCTCTAGTTTGCCTTTTTTTTCCTTTTTTTTGTTGTTGCTGTTTTTGACATTTTAAAAATTCGCTCAAACTTCAGATGACATTTGGATGGAAACAACTATTAACACCAATGTGAATCCTGTGTTGCTGTCACTCATAAAAATTTATATAAACTTCATAAATTACAGACCTGGACACAACCAAAAAGAAAAGAAAAAAAATATGGAATGTGTCATTTACATTTAGATTTTGAAATTTGAAAAGATCTCATTTGCCTTTTCTAATGGGACTTACTTTATATCGTTCTCTTCTTAAAGGAGTTACTGCGAAAAATTGACAACAGGCAATCCTAGTAATAAATAATAAAGATGTACATCCCTTCACAACCCATAGAGGCTGCGGAGCCTCTGCATAATTTCACAAAAATATGTGCTAAAGTTAGACCAGGCATCCAGCTCCAGCTATGCTGCAGAAGGCCAGATGGTGAGGTTTATTCTGGGACAGGTATGCTCCGTCTTACGGGCCTGGTTAGACACTTTGAGAAAATATCTGCAAGGCTCGTTTGGTGTCCGTATACCATTTAATAAATTTACATGTCTTGCATTAAAAACGCCTTTCGGGGGATATTTTTGTTTCTTTTTTTTCTTTTTTTTTGCGAACCTAAACTATTACTTGCAAACTACAAATTACTTATGACAAGGCATTCATTCTAGTTGAGCTTCAACACACCGCAGCTCCTCGCAAATAGTTTCCAGCGTGGGAGATTCACTTGCTTTCAGGGTTGATGAAAGATTGATCCTCTTCTCCCAGACGCAGCTTGACAAACATAAAACCACATTTACCTCATGGACAAACCGAGCTAGCAGGGAATCCCTGCCGCTAAGACGCTAACAGCCGGTTATGCAGCACATCAGTGATGCCGTGTCTAGAGTAATCCCCACCTTTTTTCCCCCCTGATTGAGTGATTGTGAACTGATACAGGCTCAGATTGCTGACTTTCTTGGAGCTGCTCTTTGTTATGGTCAGTGGGGATATTGTTTTGGTTCTAATTGTTGCCTGTGTTGGTCACCTATAAATTCATGGTTTGACTCCCTAGATGGAAACGTTTGCACAAGAATCGGCAATTACAGATTCACTGAAAGGATTTACTTCAATTGTAGCTTTTAGGTCAGACTCCAGTTCATTTCTTCACTGACCTTTCAATAATTGCATGTCTCATCATGCGTAAACAATAAAATCCTTGGCTTCAGTCCATTGCCTTCAGTTGAAGTCTCCGTGATGAAAGACTGCATAAATCAGAGGGAATGCACAAGCTCAGTGGGTAGAAGTGGAATTTGGTAGTACCTCTCCAGTTGAACACCAAATCTGGTACATTTGATGTAATGTCAGCTTTCCATAACAGACTTTGGGTTTCTTTTTTATTCTCTTTGACAGACAAAAATGTAGGAGTTACAGATAAGTCATCAAAAAAACCAGTGGAAACGAGTAAAAAAAACCAAAAAACTGGGCCGCAATTATAAGACGTTTTTGAATGCCAACAAGGTTTTATTCTCTGATTATTTAAAAAAAGGATTAACGATTTTAATTTCTATATTTTTATATGATTATAAAAAATAATAATCAGTCTCTACAGGAAGTTGCAATCATGACTATAAAAGCAAATTCACTTGTCATTCGCACATTTTGCACAGACTTCACGAGCTGACCAATCACATTAATGTTTCTTCATTTCCTTCTTTCCTGACCAATCATTGGAACTCAAGTTAATTTTGACCAATCCTCTTAGCCTCCTTCGTATTTAACTTCCTGTTTCACAACTCTTGAAAGCCAAATCTGCAAGATGAAAGTATGTGTGATGCTAAATAGTAACATTTTCCTTTTTTTTTTTTTAGATGTCCAGCTAGATTTGATTATACTGTGTAGAGCTCATGTTAACTTCAATGACCAATATGAATTTCTTCTTTTGCACTCTGATGAATGAACTCGTCAGGACGTTATGTTATTTGCAGTAAGGGTGTTATTTCAAGAAGGTACTTGAAAATGTTATCTGCACTTTAAGTATCAGCTATGATAAAATATTGTCCTTTTTTATTTTGGGAAGGTTTATGTGCAGCAATTAAATTTCTTTGTAATGCCATGTTATGGCAAAAATGAAGCTTGAAAAATCCACAACATTGACTGCAAGTTTTTGAAAAAGTGCAGCAAAATCAGTAACATTATGGCTGCAACAATCACAAAAAAGAAAAAAAAAACATCAACACCCTGACTGAGTTGGGAATTTGAAGTTAACTCCACAAGAGGAGGATGATAAACTGCAGGAAAACATTTCTAATTTATTTAAGATTATTCTCATCTTTTCTGCCACCATGTTGTTGGTTTTTTTAAACTCTTTGCTCGTAGTTGAAGAACCTCAAGGAGCAAAGAGGTTTTAAACAACAACCAAAAAAAGCCACATTTGACATCTTCATTAGGCCAGTCTAAAAAAAAGAAAAGGGGGGGGGAAGCCCTGTCACCTCACACTGTGTGATGCATGTGTGAATTTAAATCACCCTTCCCCCTTTTTCCCTCTCAATTGTCCCCCTCTTCTCTCCCTCAGCGTGCTGACCAGTCCATTGCAGTGCCTGCTGCAGATACTGTCGTGTTTTCCACCAGGCAGACATACCAACGCAGATTGCCCGTTTAGAGGGAGGAGAAAGAGAGAGCGCTAAAAGGAGGGTGAGAGAGCGCTAAAAGGAGGGTAAGAGAGAGAGAGAGAGAAAAAGAACAGAGTGGGAGGGACACAAAAAGGGAAAGAGGGCAGCAACAGTTTTGCACCGAGTTCTGGCTGAATGGGAGAGGCGTGTTAGAGCGAGGACTCGCTGCAGTGCAGGTGGATCACAGCTGAGGAGGATCGCTCTGTTTGGCTGTCCTGCAGGTTTGTTCAGTAAAATTCCCCCACTTTTTACAGCCGCTGGGAACATGGACGGCGCCCTTTTCTCTGGTAGTCTGAATGAATGAATGAATGCTGCTGTTGTTCGTCATCTGTCAGGGCTGCCGGAGCTCAACTTTCCACGCTTCGTCGTTTTTATCTTCTAGACCTGCAGTGCGAACGACGAGCTCATTGATTTTTATCTCGGAAATTAAGCCTCCTCGGTCACTATGGTAACTTTCTAGAAGTTTCTGCTGTGTTTTTTATTTTTTTAAGTTCAGTTTTCTTCAGTGCAGCAGAGGCCATTTTTTCCCCTCCTTTCAGATTGAGTTCTTTTACTGTGGAGAAGAATAGAGCTGGGAGCTTTGAATGGCTTTCGCTATGCATATGAGAGGTGCCGCCTTCTCAAGTGTCAGCATGCTTCTGGAAAGGGGTAGGGGGGTTGCAGAGGGGTGTGTGTGTGTGTGTGTGTGTGGTGGCTGGTGCTTTATCCCTCTACCCATAAGAGATGAGTTGTTACCTGTGTTCTGTCTTGTACATGTCATAAAATCTGCGTTTTATCGTCAGAGATAACTGGAGCTGCTTGGCTGCTGTCCCAACTTTTAACTGCTGGCACAGAAAGGGAAGTGTTGCATTGAAGAAGTGCCTCATTTCCAAAGCTGATTGTTTGCCGCTGACAGAGTAGGGATAAGGAGATTTTTATGATGTGCCAGTTTATTTTTGACTGTTGTTTTCTGCCCTCCTCCCCATAACAGATCCCCTTTAATGTCTGTATAATCATCTGACCGATGAGGAGATTTGTGGCTTTGTTATTTATTTCCATGACCCCCAAAATGCCTTCTCATAATGACCCTTTTTTTTTGTTGCAGTGTATCACTTGGAGTGTTTTCCATAACAATTTAGTGCTGCTTGAAAGCCACTTTTTTTTTTCCTCTTTAGAACGCAAAGAAATCACTGGAACCGTTTCAGATCAAGCATTTCTGACTTCAACACTTTTCCCCGCGCTCTCTGATGCTGTGATCTGACTCAAAGCTGTAGCAATCTGCAGATTCTGGGGCCCCGTTGAATCTTGTTTGAGCCGGAGTTGTTTTTGAAGGTGTGGAGTAAGATTTCTGCTTGCGCCGAAGCTCTCGGCACATCCTGTGGCGCAGATCACAGTGTCTGCAGGCGAGTCGGTTCTGATTGATACCTGAATTCAAACTTAACAATGTTTATCTGTTAAATCCGGAAGGTCTCCCAAAAAACCTTTATATCATAACTTTTTGGTGATATACCAATTTATTGTGATGTTCCTGGATTTGGTCACCTACGATACTGTAAGTTGGATTAACTTGTTGTTTTGATTCACATCTGATGCAAATCTTCTATAAAGCTCTGATACGAAGGCGAAGTTCGTCGTGCTAATTGCTTATAAGGAAGAGAAATGCGGGTTAATCGCAAAGCAGGTTTTAATATTCGACAATATTATTGCAATACTGTGTTTTCCTAATGGATTTGGTTTATAAACTTGTATGTTACCTCTTATCTTTTGTTTTTTGTTTTGTTTTTTTCTCCTAGTTAGCACAGCTGGAGTTCTTCCCTCGCTGCTTTCAAATAAAGTCTGACATTGCTCCGATAAGTCAGTGACTCATGTCAGTGACACAACCTCATACAACTTTTAGTCAAAATTAACTTCAAGATTCACCCCGAAGTGCACACCTCGCACTCGTCGGCATGGTGACGGCCTCGCGCTTTTACAAATTTCAGCTCCTTTAATCAAATATTTGCGCAGCTCGTTTTTTTTTTGTTGTTTTTTTTCCAAAGAAGCAATAAAAGCAGGACCCTTGCTGCAGGCTTTGTTTGCTCTCCTCTGAGGGTTCCACATTGTTTCATGAATGACTTTGCGTGCTGACTTCTTGAAAAAGAGAGAGAGAGAGAAAAAAGAAAAGACGTTGCTGCTTTGGGCTAAATGATTTGCAGTCGCGCTGGTCTCGATTTCACCTCCCGAGGTTCTACGCTATCCCCTCAAATCTAACTCCACATGTCTGCTCTCGGGTCGGGGGGTTTGAGATGAGAATTCAGACACGTTTTCGCTCCAGCTCTTATAATTTTGATAACGTCCTTAAAGCCAGAATGTGTTCTCTCCCGGTTGAGGGACTGAGCAAATATTTCATGTTTTTGTGAAATGCAATCGTGTCTAAATCAACTTTAGTGCCTCTCCAGTTTCTTTTCCTTGTTTCCACTTACTAGTGCTTATGGTTTAGTTTATACACAGTTCTGTGCAAAAATGTTCAAATCAGTTCCTTTAAAGTTTTTCATTCCAAGGAGTCAGAATTACTTAATATCTTTTAAAGAGATATTTCCTAAACACTTTCGCAAATTACTGTATGTCTGATATAAAAGGGAGAGTGACTGAGATTACTCCCAGAAGGAGTTGTACTTATTAGGTCTGGTTATATGCAACGAGGCTGTGGTTATGTGTTTGTTGAGTTGTTTGCTGGCTTGCCATCCCATCATTATGTCATCGGCATGGTTTCCAGCTGTCTGCACCGGCTGGCCTTGATTTTGTTTTTTATAGCGTCATCTCCAACCACCGACTCTGTGTGCATGTATCCAATGTGACTGTGAACACATAAATCACACCTTCATAAACCTGGGATTTGTCATTCACAACTAATAACACAGCAGAGAGTCACCTGGTGGGTCATTTCACTTCATGGATGATTTCATTTGATGACTAGGATCTGATTAAACTGCTGATCTTGGTGTTGAGTTAAACCAAACGGGTCCTAAATAGAGAGAGACTGGAACAAGTTAATCCAAAGTTCAGATTTTTTTTCCACTTTTAGATCATTAAAAATAAAAACATGCCAAATGGTAAACATTGGATCTGAACTATCTTCAAGCAGACTTTTTTTTTTTTTTGGTGCTTTGCGTACTGTAAAAACAAATGTAATGGCTTTACCTCAACAAACCTTATCCTCCAGTAGATGTCTGCTCAGAGTGAATTTATTTAGATATAGTCATCATTGGCCCAAACGCTGATCAAAACAATAATCAACAATATTGATAGGTAATGTCAAAAAACAAAAAATATGGTAATGATGTAAATACTAAATTATGAAGATTACATGGGTTGGAAAAATGGGCACAAATGGGAAGTATGAAAACTGGCAAAGAGTTGAATTTTCTCCTAGCTTTTTTATAAATTAGTTTAATTAGAGGAAGAAAACAGAAAACATCTCTCAGTTGCAGTACTGTATGCATTATTGCTTTGCAAATAACTTTTCAGGGCTTTTATTGGAATGAATGAATGAATTGTCACTTTTCCGCATCACAAAAATAAAGCTTCAAAGAAAAAAAGTTATATAACAAACCCCCCACCCCATAGCAGTTGCTTTCTCATTCTCTTCCAGGGTTAGCTAACATTATACTTCAATCATTGACATTAGTTTAGTTTGGTATTTATGTAATTTGTTGAGTTTCGTCATACAGTAAATACTACATAATAAGATGAGGTAATTCTCTGGCTTCCAGCTTCTACAGCAGTGAATTTCAGCTAACCCAGGAATATGTGCAGCTCTTCCAGGCACCTCGGATCAAACTTTTGGTTTCTAAAAGCAGATTCCAGCAAGTGAACTCCTCAGCTGATGGGGAAAGAACTCAACAAAACATTTCATTTTGTTGAGGTTCGATCAACCGCAGATATTTTTTTAAACTTCCTGTATATGTATTAATGACTTTAAAGATGCAGACAAAATACTCTGTGCTTTGGGAGCTTGGAAGCGGGAGTGAATCGAGACCTAGCTGCTAATTTTGGTCATAGGATATATATTTAGATTTTGAAAACAGCTGCAGAGAGAGGATATAAATGAACAGCACATAGCAAAAATATTTTTAGAATTTTATCTCTAACCCTGGGATATTTGCACAACCGAGTACATTTTCCCACATTCCTGTTAAGTTCTACATTTATGCAGTGTTTTCAGCTTTGCTTGTTGAGTTGAATCACTGGGACTGTCATTAGACCAGATAAGCTCTTTAAAGGGTGCAAAGTTTGAACCTTTTTAAAAGCGAGCCAGGATTTGGTTCTGCTGTATCACTCAGCATCAAAGTGATGCCATTCCTGTTCCACTCTGTCTGCGGTTGGCGCTAAAACGGGAACGAACAGTTTGAAAGGTGTTTTATGAGCGTTTTTATGTTTAGCAGCTCATTGACTTTTACTATAATTTTTTTCAAATGCCCTGAATGAGTGCTAATTTCTCAATTCCCCCCAGGCACTCGATAAAAAGAGGGTTTGGAGACAAACGCATCTAAGCAGTAATGGTTCACCTACTGTAAGGTATTTAAGCTTTATCCTTGGCAAAAAATATTTAAAAATGATCATTTCATGACTATTTGTATGGTGTATTCATGCAAAAACTTGCTGAAATCGAATAATAATCGGTGAACAAACTTTATAATGCGATTACAGCAAAAAAAGAGAAAAAAGTCAGCAGCAAGATCCGGTTACAGTACTCTGCAAAAATATTGAATTTTTATCACACAGCTTTATTTCAGCAATTTTGTTCTTAGATTTTTTTTGTCATATCAGCAACTTGAGCTGTTAATCCTTGCAGCTCCTCCAGAGTTACCCAGGGCCTTTCTATTTGATTCTAATCTCCCTTCACTGCTACACCTGGATTTTCTCCCATTGAAATGGATTACTCCGGTAGAATTTCAACCAGGCTAATCAGCGAACAGAAGAAGAAGTTGTGAACGATGTAGTACGGTTCCAAATATTACATTAAAATTCACAGTGGCAGTGGGGGATGGTTGTTTACAGAGCAGGCGATTTCCGGTAAGTTTTATGGTGTCAATCTGGCGCGTTATATACGTCACTAGGAAAAATTTGCGATTGGGCAGAGTTTAAAATCTGCACCTCTCAAGCAAACAATTGTTTCTTAACACAAGACAGTCCAGACCCTCTGTTCGAAGCAAAATGTAGAACAAGGAGCAGGTTTTTAACCAGGCTATATGTGCATTTAACACATTCTTCAGATTTTTTGTTATTAAAAATTGTGTCGTTATCTCCCCAATTCAAAAGGATGGACTGCTTTGTGTTGGTCTTTCACATAAAATCTTACTTGTGTCAGACATTGTGGTTGTAATGTAGATAAACGTGAAAACCTTGCAGCACTATGAATACTTTTCCAAGGCGCTACCGCGACAAATTACACATTACGGTTGTATTCCTGGGATCAGCCACAATTTTTTCCCCCCAAACCAGTATCTTCATCAATCAGCATAAGAGCTTTTGTCTCTTGTCAGATGTTAACTCTGATTTATAGAGTTTTCTTTATAATATCTCCTTTTCTACTTAACTAAAGCCTGGAAGTAATTTACAAAGTCAGTGCTGGGGTTTATCCTGTCCAGAGGAGATAAATAAGTAGACCTCAGTGCGTAGATACTTTGGTTTGACGTCCCTGTTCCATCGGGGGAATTACATCAGTGGTGAGGAAGAGCTCATCGCTGAACCATCTGTGGTTGACGTTTGGCTTAAGCCAAACCTAGTTACTAAAGCGGAGAAAATTTCCACCACTGCTGTTTTATTTATTTATTATTTTAAGAGACATCCCAAGACATGAGAGCAAAACGGCTGGTAGAAAAATAGAAGAAATATGAGCTCATGGTTCACATTTTATTTGTTTCGTCTCTTATTTATTGCAGCTCACGTCATTCAGGAAAGGTCTGTTCAGAATTTTCATTCTGAAAATGAAACCTAAATTAAATGTTGCATTGTGAGGAGAAACTGGAGTACTGGGGGGGAAATGCAAAGGCTTTGTTTGGAAGGAGAGACGTTAGCCATGTGATATTTGTTAGTATGCTAGTAGTGATAGAGATGTAGCATAAGGCTGTCGTGGAAGGACTATTTAAGCTTCTGTATTCTGGTTTATGTAGTTTTCTGTCTGACACAAGTTTAAGTCGCGCTCAGACATCTTCACTGCGTTCTGCGGGTAAGGCTATTGGTAACTAGCTGCTGCCCTTGCTAGCTAGCTAGCTTTTCGGCAAGTGCAACTTTATTGCGAGTTGGCTGGACGTTGTTAGTTTTCACTCCTGGCTCACTTCTGTTACCAACCCATGCTAGGTGCATCCTGTTTGAAAAGAGTAGAGCAGAGAAACACAAAGCCACTACCAAGAGCCACCAAACAAACCCCAGAAGTTTCGCCATTCATGCTATACTTGATTGTAAATATAGCAGAATCCCCCCAACCAATTCCTATGTTTATATTTTTTCATCCTGTTTTAGCTTTAATTCAAGGTGGCATTAAAACGCTGTTTAAAAATCTTTAATGTGATTTGATTTAACATGAATCACATTGGTAAATATCAATTATTGACCCAAACAGCAATAACATTAGATCAGCCCAAATTTTCATGTCATTTTTTTTTTGTTGTTTTGTTTTAGTGAATGAGTTTTCTTTGATTTATTTTTTATTTGTATGTGTGGATTACTGGATTGTTGTGGACACATTGAAATATTGTATTCAATACTTTACCCATTGTATTTATACATAAAACATCTGTTTATATAGAATTTACCTTGTATTTTAATGTGGAAATGTGCATTTTTTTCAGCTCCAAGTCTAAACTTCCACAATAAAATCAGCCAAAATATTACCTGCAGCAACCTGGGACCAATGCGTCCAGATTGGATTATAGACTCACTAGCCAAACATCTGATCCAAGAATGAAGTTAACATTGGGACTGTTACCAAATCTCAGTCCGATCTCTAATCTCTCCATCTTCCCCACAACCACAAGATGTCATGATGTGCGACATTAACAAATGTGCATCCATGTGCTTTCTGATCAGGGTTTTAGTTACTAATTGACTTATGAATTATTTTACTAGCATCGATACTCTCCCAACATTTGATTCTTTTTGCCTGCTATAGTACAACTAGTAGAGCTTATGATTGCTTTTCAGGCATAAAAATCTCTCTATTTTATTTTTTTGCAAATTTAAAGAGGTCCTCACACCCCAAATCTCAAAGTCCACAAATCACTCCGAGCCCCTTCTAAGAGGCCACATCCGAGATTCTTCTAGCAGAAGAGAAAATTGGGTCCAGAGAGGGAAAAGACGTAAGAAACCAAACCCGCACGAGTGTGTCAGAAAACAGAACAACGTATAAATTTTACGGGTCAAGGGTTACGACGTTCAGATGAACCAAAGAGAAGCACTGATTTAGACGTTTTTGGGGGATGGGAGGTGAGTGAGTGTGTTGAGACGTTGCACATGGAAAAAACAAGAATATCAATTTTGCAAAGACGAGGGGAAGAAACAAGTGAGAGGGAGTTAGCTTTTTAGTGGGAGGAGATGTTATGAATGTCTTTTTTTTTTTTTTTCCCCCTTCCATTGTCATTTCCTCTGCAGCTGGTGCTGGGTTGAGGGGGGGAAATAAAACATTACAGAGGAGATCTTAAATCTAAACACTGATCCTTGCCAGTGGGCTGGGTGCTCCCAACCACTGACACGCCTGCAATAAAACACAGCGTCTGATTTTTGTTATGTGCTGATAATGATTGCAATAAGCTGCCAGGCAAAGAGTAAAATACATGGAAGCAGCACAAGCTTACTGTTAGATGAATAGTTCTTATAATCAGGCAGGTGTATATAGACAGGTGTATACATACATTATGGAGTGATTTATATGTTGTTGGGTAAGTTGTTTGGCTCTCTCTTTCATATATGTGTCTGTATTTAGTCTGACAGGAGTAATTCCCCCTGATTTATGACCTCGCATGAGGTCCTGACAGAAACCTCAATCAACCTCCTGCGTCTTCCCCAGGTCAGGTCTCCCTGGTGGGGCCCGACAGCCTGCAGGTCACGACCTTATTAAAATACTCTCTCGGTTGGGATTTTATTACTAGCATCTGCTGGACACCAGTGTTTATAGAGTGTGAGTCTTTCATATAGATTATTACTTGTAAACAAGTCAAATACAGGCAGATATGAACCGTAGAACATATTTTATGTCAAATTACTGGATCCTTACTTGCATTCTTATATGCTGAAAGCATGGGTATAGTTCTTAATTCACTTTAAAAGCTTTAAATTAGTGATAATATTTCAAAAGACTCAATCTGAGTTTTAGGGCTGGACTCTGATATCCTGTTTTTGCTCAATTTTGACCTGCCGATACAGAGCTGCATCAAGTTTGATTTTTCTTTATGAATGGTAATGAAGGAAAATTTAATTAAAACAATTTTATATTTAGAAGACCATACCTTTTTTTGTTTAGATATAGCAGCTGCTGTGTGAGACAGAAGTTTAAGCAAAACGGCCCTTCAGTGTCTTGTATTGGTGATTAACCTGGTTAGTGCAGCATTGCTAAGAATTAGTATTCCAGAAAGAATTTTAAATGGCTGCCAGTATTTCCTGCATTTTCCATTACAGATGGAGATGGAACTCTGAAGGATAAAAACAGCAACCTGGCTGTTCTCAGGTTTGACTTACTGCAGTCTACTGATAGTCTCTAAAGTAAATCACAGACATATCCTCTCATCTTAGTTAGATTTTTAAATATCTTCTTATCTTGCCTCTCTGTGCTTCTTCATTTTAGGCATTTCCGTGACCATGTGCAAAACTATGTGCTTTAACAACTTATACTGGAGCTTGGGAAGAGTTGTCAGCTCAGTCTGCTGTCACTTCATCACTTCCGTATGACACATTCACAGATCAGAAAGAAAAATATATATTTTTTTACATTCCACTCAGCTTGAAGCGAACTCTGGACCGCCTAAAAACCAAGGTCTCGGTTTGGTTGAAGTGAACTCTTGTGAGGTTCAAATTTATATGTGAGTGCGAGCAGACCAGCGACCACTCCAAAAGAAGGAAGCGGACTATAGCGGAGAGCATTCTGGGTAAATACAACCAAATAAACGCACAAGTATAGTGCTAGAGGGAGAAATGGCTTGTGGTCTTTTACCAATGACGAGAGAAATCCTAAAATCTGATTCTACTTATTTTTTGTTTACATTTTGTGAAGAAGGAAGTTGTGGTCATGTCTTCCTAAGTTTTCTTCTGTAGTACTTGGTGCAGTTCCTCCACAGGCGATTAGGGAAAACAGGCCTTTCAAATGGTCTGGATCATTTGACACTGTGCGGTGTGAAAGCGAATCTCGGCAGCTGAAAATGTAACAAATGTTGCAACTTTGATCCCTAATCGAACCGAGTCTACCGGACTATCAGGTGTGAAAACACTCTTAGTAAGCCGCTCGGAGCCTCAAGGGAGACGTCTTGGCTCAGGTTCACAAAGCTTGTCACGAGTGCCGCTGCGCCGCCTCATTGGGAGTCCGCCGTTTCACTCGTGCTGCCTGGAGTTTTGGCAGGTAATGAAGCCAGACATATGGAAGTCATTAAAATTCCTCAGGAACATGTGGACATTTGTTTGTTTTTCCTCCCACGCGTGAGCGTGGACAGCTGCCAGGAGACCGCTCTGTCCTGAGGAGGACCAAGGATGTGAAAGATGGATTAGTGAACGGGAGGGTGAAGAATGAAGCTGAAACGGTGATGGAAGGTGGGATTCTGGATGGGGTGTGCGGGGCGGAGGGGGGTAGGAGAGAGAGACACCCTCTACTGGACCACAAACAAAGAATCGGACAAATGAACGCTGAGGTTTTCATTCACCCGTACAGGATGGGGATTAAAAACGGATGGGTTCACACAGACTGCAGGGAGAATAACAGAGCGTGGGGACAAAGACGTATAAAAGGCCAAGGGAGACCAGATCAGGACAGGCGAGGAAAAAAAACACAGCTGGAGAACGTCAGACTTAAGCAATCAAACTGTAGATTTAAGTACAAATTTAACCTTTTTTTTTTTAATTTTTTTTTATTCCAGTTAAGCTTTTAAAAAGCAGATTGGATAATCAGATCCTTTTTTTTCCCCCCTGGAAATCCTGGATGGGTCATTTCTGCCGTAGCGTTCTGGTAAAGCCATAAGCGGTGTGGGTTGTTAATAAGATTCACATGTTGTCTCATTTTCTGTGACGAGTTATTTCCTCCGAGTGCTTTATGTTGTTCGACTTTATCCACTTACTGGCCATAAATCTGCAGCTCTTTCCTTATAAACGTGGAAATATCCCTCTGCGCTCATTTTTAAACGGCAGATTTGAGATGGGCCTGCTGTGAAGGAGGGAAGGGTTTGTGATTGGTTAAACAGAGAGGGGGACTTGAAAGCCTTACTGGTGCAGAGCGCGAACCTCGAGGACCCACAACTGGATTCTGCTGTGATCTAAGAGCTGAAGTAGTGGTGGGCGATATGGACTTAAAGGTTTATCATGATTTCTTGTGATACTACTGTGAAAATGATAAAACTGACGATAAGAATTATTTATTACTTTTTTTTTTTTTTTGGGTAAATGTATGGCTGTGACTGTGTCTCAGCATTCATAGCCCCACAAACACAAATGGTGCGTTCACTGCAAACGCGTTACACGTGTTAAAAACGCGTCCGACGCTTCAAGTTGGACACATGTGCACTTTGAATGCAGACGCTTGATGGTGCGTTCACACCAAAAGCGTTTTGATTGTTGTCACTAAACTGCACACACCAACTTCATTTAATCATATTTTCAAATGTTTTCACATTGATTGATACGTTCATTGAACAAACAGTGGAGAAAATGGTAAAGCAAATTATCCTGACAATACGGACATGTTTGGGGGATTTCAAACATCAGTTGGAATTCATTGTGACAACGATACATCAAAATTCTTATCACGATAAATGATAATTGATACGATAAATGTCCATCCCTGAGCTGAAGTGACAGGCCTGCTCGCTCCAGTAGACAGTCTCACCTCACAGCCTATTCTTCTTCCCAGAGATGATACTGTAACCTTACCAACCTCCTTTCTATCTGTACATTTCTTGGTGTCATAAACAAAGATAACCCATGAGGAGAATTGAAGGATGTGGCAGGAGGAGGTGAAGGAGTTAAATGTCCTGCTGTCAGGCGAAGGAACATTAACTCAGAGAGTTTGGGGGAATGTCCTGGCGCATAGCTGTGGTATCGCTGTGCAAAGCTAATAAAATACATCTACACAATCTCTTTCACTCCAGGAGACGGGAGGCTCACATACCAGCCTGCTTTCATGTGCTTGATTTTTTTGTTTGTTTGTTTCAGACTTACTCCGCAGTGTGTAGCCTTGAGGTAATCCTTGCAGCTTTCAGCCTGTATGACAAATTGGTGGCTAATTACCATGAAACCTGAGTCCGATTCTCTGATCGAAAGTCATTTCCAAGACAGCAGTGGGCTTTGAAATAAATCAGACGATCAAATTCCAATTTAGTGACGGCGATTTACATCAGCATCTGGTTGTTTAAGGTCACGTCTTCACCTTATCGTCCATCTCGCCCTCCCAGTTAACACGATGGTTGGTGACGCGGGTTTGGTGGCTAAAATATCGCTGTCTCTCATGACGGTTGCTTCAATTACACAAATGTGGCCGCCTTGTACTTTCGAAAGGTGGAGGTAGCTTATCGAAGGATTTGTCTCTGGAGCCATAAGTACTATTGCTGACAGGGCTAGATCTATTGCGGCATCAAGCGAATGTTTTTCGTGTCCTGAAATTAACTAAATTGGAAGAAATATTTCAACTATTTAAAAAAAGCGAATACAAATTATTTCCACCGTAGCACATTAGTGGAAAAAACACAAGAAACTTTTACCTCACTATTGTAAAATGAGGGTTTTTCCAGATTTGTTTTAAATCTGTTGCATTCATAAGCTTATATGGATAAGATCGCTCTTTTGTCTGTAAAGATGACGTGTAGTAGCACTGAGGTTGAGGTTTCTTTTCAGGACAAGAAATCTAAGTTTATTCATGCTGATTCACAGTGACATACTTTAATTCCAGGTAGCCATTAGCTGACGAGTTTTTCTTTTCTTTTTTTCCAAATTAACATCTAAGTAATCCTCATCCTTGCAGGAAAGCGGTCAGACATCTAAATCTGAAGGCTTTAGAGATAATCCTTCATTCTTTATGATCTGCCATCGATTGTGTAATCCTGTCTTTCCTGCTGCTTTGTTGCTCTTGTTCTGCCTTTTTAAGGCTCCCCCCCATTAGCTGTGGCGTTATTAGAGCTGTCTTCAGCTGTAATGGTATGCTTTCTGACTTTAAACTGACAGTGACACATGCGGTGGCCAGGCAGGCATCCTGTGAATCCACTATGTGGAACGTACAGATTCTCGTGTCGAGATGCCAAGACGGAAAAGCTGCTCGAATGCGGCGAGTAAGCACAAACGGGCTGGCAAACCTCCAGCTGCTGCAACAGCTAAGCTTTGAACTCAGTGATATCTTGAGACGCACAGAGGCCAAGAAGTAAAAGTTTAGAAAAAGAACCGATTTTAAGAATGAGCTGAACTTCTTTTTCTGAAACTAAACAAACACCTTTATGCTGTTTGTTTAGTTGTTTAGCTGGAGATTTTTGCATTTAGTAAAATAGTGTGGTTTGACTGTATTTGTTTTTGACACTCATGCCATTTATTTATTGCCATTTGAATTTTCCCTTGTCAGCCTGATAAATATCTGCTAAATTTAGAAGTAATTTGTTTAACTCTGAACAGGCTAAACAAGCTGATTGTGCAGAATGTTGTATAGCAACTTCATTTTAGCTGATTCATTCAGCAGGCTAGCTGCAGGGGTAACTAGCCTGCAGTCAGCTGCGTAATCCTTCTTTAGTAAGAATGATGGGTGTTGCTGCTAGTGTGTGAATGCCATAAGTCTGCATGTTTTCCATTTCTTGAAATATTTCCAAACAACTGAACTGATGTACAATGAAGGAAAGGTGTAGGAGCCTTCTTTCAGCCAGCTGAAATTAGTGCACAGCAACAAGTCTGGAAAGGGCCAATGATGCGTTTCATAGCTGGAAATGACCGTTTCTGGCCTCGAAAGCCTCCTGAAACATTGGAATGTACTTAAATCATAAAAACTCCTTCATATTTATGACAGTGTCATGTTAGTCTTATGAGAACCCCTTCAAATAAAGTGTTACCATGTTTTGTTTTTTATGCTTTTTAACCAACAATGTAGTTTTCCAAGTGTCCTTCATAGAGCCAGTTCCTTTGAAAGCAACACATTTCTTTGTATTTTGTTGGGAAATGACGGGAAGCTCCCTTCTGAACACAGCTGTGGCGGATGTTACAAGGTTCATCCTCGATTCAAAGTTTTCCTTCCTGGTTGCATCATTTGGTTTTGGTCTTCACTGTGAGTCATGTACCACACGGTGTGTCAGGAACAATAAGAGTCCGAAAGAATAACACAGCTTTTCCTTTGACATCCTTCAAGCTCTTCCTGATAAAGACAGATTGCAGTTTGTACAGATTGTTGTATTTATGGGAATGTCACTGGGAATAGCTTTTAAGGGAAACAAATTGATCTACTTGTTTGAACTTCATTCATAGTTTTGATAAACTCTGAGATCGTTCACCGTACCTGGAAAAATGGTAATGGCCTGGTTGACCTTTTGACCTTTAAATTTCATAAATATCTTCAAAGCCAAAGCAGCACAAACAAAAAATTCTGCTGCACAAACGTTTGACACCATTTCTTTCTGATTTGAAGAATGTGGGGAGGCCAACTTCACTCAGGTCAATTATGCATATTTTATGTTCATGGTTACATTTTTTTAACATATTTTTTTTATTGTTTTGCACCTACGATATCAGAATCTGAGATCTTGTTGTTCTGTTTTCTGTGCCCTAGAAGCAAAATTGTAAAACTATAAAAACATCATATGAAAAGGCTTGAGGCCTCATGTGATGGCAGGGAGGTTGCAATTTTCCTTACTTTACAAGTTAATTCTTGTTTTCACCATTGGAAATTGTGAACAATGTTTCTTTTAGCGAGCTAAAGGCATGGAAACATCGGGGAGTAGAAATGAGGCTGAAGAAGTGGAATGGAGGAAGAGTTTTGGAGGCCTGATGTTGGGAATTAGTTTTGACCACTAAGGCTTAAGCCACAAATACAAACACTGAATTTATTGAATGTGTGGTATTTATCGTTTCTCAGACCAATCGGGCCATGGTCACTTTAATGCATCACGCAGCGCCAGTGGACTCGCATTACCTCGCATACAAACCCTGAAATGGTCGATTCCAGCAGAAACTTGTGACTTCTGGTCATGATCCATTGACCCCCTGCTGGACCACACATCCCGACAGGAAGTGGTCTTTCTAGCACACATAAACACAAGACTCTGTGACTGTAAGAGGAAGGAGGGGAGATGCACTGAAGCACTGCAGGCTACACATGTGGGGAGCCAGAAAATCACAGCGACAAGGAGGCACAGATAAAAAAAAAAATCTAAAAAGATGGAACAGCAATACTTACCCAAACTACAAGCTTAAGAGTCACAGATCTTTAACATATGGCCTTCTCAAAGTAAACGTGGTAACATACGTGAGAAGAATGAGTGAATAAACTGAAACTTGTCCTCAATTCTTTTATTTTTATGTTATTTCAGGCAAAAGATTAAATTAAGCTGTGCCCTTAAAGATTGTTCATGTTTGAGTTCACTCAGTTTGACATTTTTGAGTTAATACATCAGCTTGATGATGAACTGTAGTTACTTCAGCCTTTAGTTTTATTCAAGAGATCAGTGTATCAGCTGGTAAGGAGATGAAGAACAGCTCCCTCTTCCCCAAGGCCAGCTCTCCAAGATTCCTGACCTTTTGAATCCCATCAGCGTCCTTTTCTGACACTTCCTTTTCTGTGACGGCTGCTTTGTATGAATTTGTGTCGGAACCCCAGAGGCTCGAGTCTGACAGGCCCGGAAACATGGAGGGACTAACTGGATCAGACAAACTCTCCCCTCCAGAGGCTCTTCCCCCCCTCAGACAACTTGTTATGGATCACTGAGACGTGGTGGGCAGAGGTCACAGCATGCGACACTGACCGATAAAAACACTGCATGTGGACTTTAATGCAGATTTGCTTAAAAATCTGATTTACAAGGAGTTAGTGAGCCAACTTTTCATAATATAGACCAATGCAGAGCTCTGTTAGGACTTAGAATATCTGTACCTTACATTGATGGGTAGAAAACTAGCAAGCAGCAAAGACGCGCTTAAAAAGGCATTTTTGTTTACAACTTTGATAATTAAACATAACTTCTCACAATTAACACCACTGTTTGTTTTTTTGTTTTGTTTTTATTTACTGTGTTTACATTCAAGTACACAAATGAATCACTTAACCTTTTTGGAAACATTAAAGAAACATGTAAATGCTCCTTTGGGATATGTTGCCCTGGCTTTACTTAATAGAAATTGGTGAATGCTACAAATTTTGACTGAAAAAAACCTGATTTTCATTCCAGTTTTCAGACTCTAAGTGCTGTAAAATAATAATGCTGAACTGAGCTCTCCCTCTTAAGGTTGCACTGAAACTATTTTGAAGGAAGAAGAAAGTCACACATCATTAAGCATGATAGTGGGAGCATTATGCTGTGTGACTGCTTTTTTTCCCCACCAGCAAAGTTAAAGTTAATACACAAATGATTATGGAAATGAAAACTCTCAGTAAAATTACAGGCACATTTTGATGACAGGAACATTTTCTATTTCACGAACGAATAACACAACTAAAGACGGATTACTGGGATAGAAATATAACCTAGAATTGGTGAGGTGGAAGTACATCTCCATTTTCTTTTTGTTGTATATTTTAAAAATGTATGCAGTTGTAAGCACTTTTAGAGGGGGGACCCAAGTGTGCAGAAATTGTAGCTGTAAAAGTTTTGTACCCAGTAGTGAAACCACACAGCTGGAGTTTAAAATTAAAGGCAGAAAATATTATATTAGATTTTGGGGGGAGAAATGTTTTAGATATCACAGTATACCTCGGAGTTAAACATGTCTTTAAAGACTTGTGCTTTGGTTAAAAAGGACTGAAAAAGACTAATCTTTTCTATATTTCTCATGGATAATTGATTAATGGACCAGAAATAATCTTAAAATAAAGTCTTTACAGAGTTTCTAAAACATATTTTTGTTCTAACATTTCTATTGTAAATCTGCCGTCTTTATTCTAGGAAATTCGTGCCGCTTTACAGTGACATTTTTTCTCACAGCTGACGTTTCTCTGGCAACAGCAAAGGCACATTTGATGTTGACAAAATGGCCAAAGTCCAAGTGGGCAAAGGCTCTTTTTCATCCATCACCACATCTAAACATCGGTGCCTATTTTTTAAAATCTGCGGATGTGGGCGTCTTTGAGCTTGATTGAACTGAGAACTCGCTAACCCTCAATAACCGGCCTTGACTTTGATACAAAGCTGTGCCTCCATTGTTAAAGTGCTCCCTTGTCTGTTCCTGGACTACAAAATTAAATGAAGCTGTCTGTTGGGAGGGCGGTTCACGAGCGGTTCTCTGTGTGTGTGCTCTGTCTTCGACCTGCGAGGTGGAAAAACATCTGAGGGATTCTGGTGGGATGAGGAAGTTTCATAATTTCTTGCCATTCTTGTGAAATTAAGACTTTCCACTTGGCTTAAACAAAAGCGTGCGCTTTCACAGAAAGCTTTGAAGTTACAAAATATAAGGATGGATGTAAGATTTAAAAGGTTTGTTGTTGTTCCCCCCCGCCCCCAAGTGTCTCACTGAAAACCTCCGTAGGATGAGTACACTGAGGCTCATTCAGCAACACAATCCCATCTGGTTTCACTGCTACTTTCATCTGCGCTCTCACTTTCTACGTTGTATTCTTGGTTCTGCTTCTCCGTCTCGATTCTTCTCTCTTTCCTGACAGGGTGGGGTCGCTGCTCGAACGCACTGTTTGTTTGGAGTTTCCATGGAAACTCGTTGTGAGCGTCCGGTTGTTTGTGCCTTCATATGTGTGCAGAAATGGGACTGTAGTTCTGTTTCATGCATAATGACCTCATCCAGACACAAACTCTGACATACCATATCCGTCTGTTCCCCCGGATTGTGTAATGGATAGTCCCGAGACACATGGCTCACACACACACACACACACACACCCCTGTAAATATGACGCTCTGGTGACACAAACAATTAATGAAAAGAGGCTCAGTGAAGAACAACGCACAATTACAAAACTGAAAAGGAGAGAGAAACAAATATTGGATGAACTGGATCAGATCCACATTACATTCGAGGATCTTAAACAAAGGTATGAGATAGACGTGATAGAGTTACAACAGGAGGTGGAAAGTTACCAGCAGGAGGAAAAGGCTCATACAGACAGAGAGAAGAAACAGAAGAGTATCAATGATATCAATTACTCTGTACTAGAAGAACGACTTCAGCACCTTCATCAGCACCTAATTCAAGACAAACAAAGTAATATGGCGAAATCGGAGGAAGATATGAAGCTCATTGACACTCTGAGAGCTGAAAACGCCATCCTGAAAGAAAACACAACAAAACACATTCAAACCCTACAAGAGAACGAAATCAAATACAAGGCAAAATTGGAGAAAATTAAAGATTTAAACAGTCTGTACGAATACAAATTCACTGAACTAAAACATCAAGGAGAGCAGTATGAGTGTCAGATCAACTCTTTGACAAATGACTTGGCAACAAGACAAGATTTACTGCTGGTCAACAGCCTGAAAGAAGAAAAAACTGATTTCCAAAAAAATGACACTACAGTTATCCAAGAGGAGGATAAAGAGTCAGAGAGCCAACTTGACCTGGCAAAAGATTCAGAGGAAGAGATTTCTGCAGAGGAACTTCCAGAACCAGGTTGTTCAAAGGATTTAATGGATTCAGAATCCAGACCACAAGAGACGGAGACAATTGACGAAACAATCATGGAGGATTTGAACGATCCAGTTATTGGAAGCATGCAGCAAGGTAAAAAGACCAAATCCAAATTTTCCTTTTGGAAGAAACTAAAAATGTTGGGATTGAAATCAAAGAAAAAAACAGAAGAATGAAGAGCATGTTTAATATTCTTCAATTTAATATTTAGAGTTGAAAGACCTGCAAGACAGAAACTGGAATCAAACACATGCAGGCAAAGTTTTTAGCCCCATTGATTAACTCAAAAACAGATCCCTTCCCAACCCAATTAGAAAAAACTTGGGCAGCACGGTGGTGCAGCAGTTAGCGCTGCGTCTTCACAGAGACCATTTGTGTGGAGTTTGCATGTTCTCCCCGTGTTTGTGTGCGTTTTCTCCGGGCGCTCTGTTCCCCCCACCCCCCCCACATCTCCTAAAACATGCAGGTCAGGTCAATTGGTCACTGCAAATCAACCCCAAAACAGTTTAAAACTCCAATCAGTATTATTGTTAAACTTATTATTATTGTTAAACTTGTTATTGTTAAATTTATTATTGTTAATCTTAATATTATTGTTAAACTTATTATTGTTAAACTTGTAAAATGAATTGAATTATCCGTTTGTTAGTGGCTGATGGCACAGAGCTGCAGCACTCGACTCAATTTACTAGAGAACTTAATCAGAAATCATTTCCATTACAGGAAGAAATCAATTCTTAGATTAATAAATATAAAGCTTTTGTGTTGTTGAGCTTATGTGTTTTCTGCTTGTATAAAAGAGGAGAAAAGGGGCTAAGAAATACCTAATCCAGTGATTTTTTTTTTAACCAGTTTTACAATAAGACTGCAAATGATGTTTTATTTAGGATGTTACTTATAGGTTTTGGGAATCGGCTGCATGTCATTTCCTTCTCTCTCCTCCCAATTTTCTGTTCAACCACTGTTAAATAACGGCCTAAAAAACTTTATTAGAGCCTAAAAAACTTTTTTAAAAAACTCTAAAAAATACATTTCGCCTCTCAAATGGAGGCGCTTGCAAACTGACCAAAAGTCAGAATATGCTAAACACCGCATTGTTTAACTCATGTTAAAAAGCAACTTTCTTCCTCTCTCTTTTATTTTCTCTTTCTTACATAATTAATAGGTTACTCAATAAACACACACACACCTGTTTGCGCTACTATCTTTGTGGGGACTTTCCATTGACTTCCATTCATTTCTACAGCCTAAACCTTACCCTAACCCTAACCCTACCCATTACATGCCTAACCCTACCCAAAACTCAATTCACACCTTAGTCCTAAATCTGACCCCTGACCCAAAAACAGCGCTTCCCCTTGTGGGGACCAGGCTTCGGTCCCCACAAGTAGCAGTTGGTCCCCACAACGTAGTATATGTCAGGAAAATGGTCCCCACAAGGTATTAGAAACAAACGCGCACACACCCACCCACCTACATTTCCATGGGTGACACCCTTCACTGTTTTGTCTCTTTTTTTTTTTTTCTGACCACAGACAAGTTGTGTAGCTTTCCCGCCTCCATTTGGAATCAGGACTGACTTATAATTGTTTCATAATTTGATTTCTTCATCTTGGCAAAGCTGGACTGGAACTACATAATGTATTTGGTAAAAAAAAAAAAAAAGACAATAATCTCCTAAGCTCTACATGAACTGTTGAACTTCACTGTTTTTCATATACTTTGATATTAATGTTGTTAAAATATCTTTGTTGCTCCTACATTATTACCTGGAATCTCCTGAGATCTTGTTAGTATCAAATGTTGTGACTGCAGAATCATCTGAGTATTTCTGCAGATGACGACAACAGACTTGTCGTCGTACACACCGTACAATTTGGTAATCTGAAGTGTACCGAGTGAAAAGGAATGGTGAGAGTACAGTCCCCTGTGGTGCTCTTCTGCTTCTGACTACACAGGTCTTTGGTCGCACTAAGTGTGGTGTGTTTGTCAGGTAGTTATAGATCCGGGCGATTGTTGAGGCCTCCACCTGTGTCTTCTGGAGTTTCTGACAAAGCAAATCATGTTGGATTGTGTTAAATGTACTGAAGAAATCAAAGAACATGATCCTCACAATGCTGCATGCTTTGTCCAGATGACAGTGAGTTTGTTGACTGGATGAGTTTTCTTTGGTACTGGACTACGACAGGAGCGAAGAATAATTTTTTGAAAAATTGGTAGAGTTAAGCAAACTGACAACTAATGAAAATGTTGGGAGTGCCATAAAAGTTTGGCTATTTCCTCTAATTTGGAGACAAAGTGATAAAAATCAAAGGCCATCAACAACAAACAGTTTAACTTTGCAGTAGTAGAAGACCTTCATCACAGTCTCTGGTCTTCCTCTACTTTTTTTAACCCTTTGAGTCCTAAGTTTCAAATCTCCACATGGATATTTTGTGCTTATTTTAATTGTATAAAGTTCTTTAAGTGACCTGTGAGTAAATCTATTTGCTCATTTACCCGTAACCACTGGAACTTTCAATATATAGTGAGTTATTTTTGTAATTTACAGTCTATTAAAAGACAGCCCTCAGATTAATTTCTCTCCCTGCTACAGCGGGAGAGAAATGATCATAATAACCTGATATCGGCTGGAAAGCGCAATGTCTCCCCTTTCAGAAACCATTGGATTTTCTCAGATAGCGCATGGTGTGGCGAAATTATGGTACTGCAAATTTGTCTGTGTCGCTGCCGATCCGTTCGGTCTGGAAGGGTTAATTACGTTGGTTTATCATTTAACTGTGGTCAGTGTAAGTTTTCAACTAAATTTGAAAAAAAATTAATTGGCAGGGTTTTTGTTGCCTCTTGTAAAATTATGACATGGTGATAATTTATTTCATTGTGAAGAAACCAATTGTAAAAACTGATCAATTGTGAGAACAGCTGGTGAGCGTTGGGAGAGTGTTAAATACGGAGTCCATAAAAGGTGTGTGTGTGTGTGTGTGAGAAACCAGTGATGATAAGACATCTGTTTGCAGGAACCACCAGATAAGCACCATAAACTGTAAATAAATTGCACTTCTGCGATGTGATCCCTTAAAGAACGGAGGAAAGATCAAACATTTACTTGGGTGACGTTTTAAGTGCAATAATGACTTGGAACAAACCCGTTTTTTGCTCCTTTCATCGTGTATTTGCTCCGTCAAACCGGCTAGGCGTAGGCTCTGGTATCGGCTCTTGCCATAGGGCTTAGCCTCTTTGCCTGTTAGTGATGTCGTGTGACAGCGACTTTGACTGTGAACAGTTTTCTTTATCTAAAGACTCATTCAGCATCACCTCCCCAGAGCGGTCATGAAACGATAGATAATAGCTGCTTATTGCAGTTTGTCTCCCTGATTATGAGCTTCTGACTTATTATTTTCACATAATAGTGCTTTGTAAAACAACAATAACAAAATGAAATAGATCAGAATACTTGAATACCTTTCATCACCACCCGTAGGCCTGTTACCATAACAAAATTTGCTTGACGATAAATTGTTCCACAAGCTATTGCAATAAACGATAATATTGTTTTGAGACCATTTTTAAGTATTGTAATGGTAATGATAAAATTATAATGCAAGGGCACATTCTAAAAAATCTGTAAACTATACTTTCTAATGAACATTTAACACCGGAAGACATCGTAAATATACAAAACAAATAAACAAAACAACAAATAAAATCAATGTTAAAGTGTTTGTAAACAAAATTGTCCCTCAAAATAAGGGCTAGTTGAGACCAAAGCACCAGACCGAAAACGTTTGTCATCCAGTTTTTGGTAGAAAGAGAAAAAAAAAGAAATAAACAATAAATCATGTCAATGGAAATTATTGAGTTGTTTTAATTTATCATGCGATTAATTGATTTATTGATTATTGTGACAGGCCTAGTCCCGACATTTGCAGGGGTAGCAACTGTGACTGGCAGCTGTAAATAGCTAAAATCTGCAAATACTTGAGAGCCCTTCTAAAACTGCCTATTTTAGCTGTTCAAGCACCAAATGTACCTTCATATGCATAAATACACACAGTGGAAACCACATTAGCCAAAGCTAACATTAACAGTCTTTCTTATCTCCACTCTAGTGGCCAAACTGCTTTGTAGACCCTAGCTAATAGCATGTCTCACATCATTGATTAGCTTCCCAGGCTGAAATTTTTTGAAAAAATCCACAAATATGTGATATTTAAATAATGCTAATAAAGAATACTGAACCGTGAATAGGTCCAGGTCCACTGTACTGCAGTTCTAGCTGCAAGTCGATTGAGATACGCCTCAACCAACTTTACACATCGAGAGACGTCATTTGTTTCCCCTTATTCTTTGCAAACTATCTCAAGCTCAAGTCAGATTAGATGGAGAGGTCTGCCAATTTTTGAAGACTGGCCACAGATTCTGAGGTGGGATGGACTGAACTTTCTTCAGCATCAAGACATTTTTGCTGGCCAGGTATTTGCTCTCTCCACCAGTGCAGCAGCCGTTAGGAATTACATTTTTTTTAAAGAGTTTTTTCAGACGCATCCCTCCTGATGGATGGGTTTTAAATGCAAAAGCTTGGTTTTGGTTTGCAATGAATCAGTCTTGATTACACGGCTCCAATTGATGTGAAAGGTTGATTATGTATGAATGAAATGACAGGAATTTCAAATTGAAGCTTTACTCACACACCCTTGTTTAGAGCAGTTTGTCATCCGGTCAAACAAACATTTTCGCCGTCGTGTCTGGGATCAAGTTAGGTTGTTTTGATTTGGAAGTTTTTCAAAAAACTCCACAGACACTTCGACACGATTGAGTTTACTTTTAGACCACCAGCAAAGCTGTTTGAATTTGGCTGAGAAGAGACGCAGCTCCCCGTCCTGGAGCATGACGCTCGGTTGTGCATCAGAGGAGTTTATGCTTTTATTGCAAACAAAAACCGCAGAACAAAAGCTTGTAATTTGATGCGGCCACCACAAGAGTCCTCCTAAGTGGAACTGAACTGTGACGCCTCAAGGAATCCGCGCACAGAATCCTTCGGGAAGGCTTTGATTTGAGTCGCGGACCGGTTCCGGGTCACCGGGCGTCTGGCTCTGAGGACATACGGCGGCAGTTAGCAGCTGAGATACCCGGGCAGGAACTGTTTTTGTTTGCGTGGTTGAAGCAAACGGGGACTTTTTCAACTGTGTCTGCCACTCTGTCATTACCAGCTGTAATTACAGGGCGATTATCCTCAGCAGCCGGCAGTGTGTTTGGGCTTGTGCGTGTTTGTGTGCAGAAGCTTTATTCTTGTTTCATCTGGACTTATTTGTTTGTGATTGTTTTAAAATAGTCGCTAATTGCTGAAACATCAGCCTCAAAATGACCTAAAAGAATAAACAAATTTTATTGCCATGACAAAATAGTTGGATTCTGTGAAGCGCTGATGACTAACCATGGGCCAGAACAGATTGTTGCTGCATATAAAACTCAATACATTATTATTTTTTGTTAATGTTGTGCTGTTGACACAAATAATTAAAGCAAAAATAAGTGACATCATCTAATTTACCTTATCTTGAACCAAAAGGCAATACTCAGTCCTGCTTTCCAGCTGATTATTTTTTTTTTTATTAATAAAGGTTCTTAGTTTAAGGTATGTCTGTGTTTTTATTGCATTTTAGTTTATCTTTATACCATTTTAAGTAATTGTGTACATTTAATTATCTCTTTATTGTTGCGATTAATATGATTTACAAGAAGTTTTTTTTTTTTTTACCATCTTTGTCTCATTTGTCTTGTTTTTCTGTTTCATTAACTCTTGCTTTCACCGTGTGATTTTTGTATGAAATTTCTTTTCCCCTTTCCAAATTAGATGAGAGAACCCAAATAAAGATGTGATATTCATTTTAACTCTCTACTGTTTAAGGGATTAAAAATATACTGAACTTATAAGTAAGTCCATACAAAGTCGTGAAATGTGCTTTCCTAGGAATTTGAGGTTTACACAGCAGTAGAAATACTGAGTTTAGTTCAGTTTGCGAACCTCTAATTAGAGACAAAGCAGAAATCAGTGTGTTTTACTGTCTTGCTAAGTTTCTTGGCTGCCTAAGAAAGAAGGAAAAAAATTATTTTGGCTAAAATTCATGAGTTTACCTTTTGCTTTTACTTGACAGGATCACCTTATGAACACCATTTGGTAGGAATACAAGCTTCAACATGTTACTGACCAGGACCTTTCAGGCAAATTGGTAGACAAGAAATCAAGCCAATGCTGAACCGAGTTGACCAACGCTGAAGGTTTGGTTGCCTGGGTTACCGTGCTTATGCACGCGTGACAAGACGGCCCCAGGTGTTCATTGAGGTCCGGTTGTGGAATATTTCATGCTACTGGTACAAAGTGGTTGAAATGCGTCTCACAGCTTTGATTCAGAGGAACTGTGGGATGGAAAGCTTCAAAGCATCGTTTTTGTCTCCAAGCTCACTTTCATTGTAGCGGCTTCCATGTTACATTTCCTCTACAGCCTCTTGTAATCATGCAAATAACTGCAACCCGATACCCTACGTGCTTCTAATCACTGCTTCTTTTCCTGATTGAGCTCAGCTTTGATGTCCGTTTAGCCATTTGTTTGATTATCGTAGAAATCTACCACATTAAAGGAAATAATAAAATATGAAAGGAAATACATGACAACCTGGGTTTGTGGCAACGAACGGCTCCATTCCAAGTATTTACTCCGCGTTTCCCTGGCATTTAGGAAAAGGAGTGTGAAAACTGTCGTCTGATTGGCTGTCGCTTCTGTGAAGACAGCCGTATGCAGGTACAGTGGACTATTTGGATCAGGTTTTGAGCTTCCTAGTGTGATCGTGAGTGCAGATAAACATGCGAGAATGCACTGAAAGAACACCAGCTGTAAAAACAACTTTTCTACTACTATAGACAGAATACTATCAGCCATCATAAATATTTCAGATCATTTTAATAAGATATCAGGGAAAATGCTGGAGGGAAATGAGTCAGACTTGTAACAACCCCCATCAGATGCTTTGTAAGGAAAAAGTGTAATACTGTCGTCGAAGAATGGGGGAAAATTTGGTTTTGCAATAATTCAGATCATGTAAAATATACAGTAGAAACTAAAGGAGCATATGAAATGCAAAGCAGCACAATGGACCTTACCACGCTCCGCCCACAACCGAGCTAGAAAATATCACGTGGTCGGAAGTCTCACATGCAAAGCCTCACTGCGCTATGTTTCTATGTAAACATGGGAGTATTTCTGAGTTCATTAGTGCATCATTTCACCAAAAATCAGCTATAACAATGGACAGAGGAACTAACAAGTTCATGCGAAGCTTCACTACATTGATGTTATTTTCAGTCCTATCATTTCATTTTGCAAGCTTTTAGGAGTTGTAGAGCGAGCCTGGTAGCTACAAAAGCTAACAGATGTCAGCTTAACGTCAAAGGAACTTGCTCAGTTGGTTGATTCCACAGTTTTCTTATTAGAAAGACAGTTATGTCCGAGTTCAATA